>JAYKTE010407464.1:0-10583 GCA_036873565.1 Xipholeptos notoides
GAAAAGCTTGGTCTTTGGATACGTAGTACACGAGTTCAAATCCCAGTGAAAACCGTTGCATTCACTTTCATCTGTCTGGGGCAGATGAGGCTCGTTAACTCAGGAGATTAATTCATCTAGGTGAATGGTAACACTGATTACAAGAGCCCAGGGATGAGCACATAAAAATGGCCTTGTGTCGAACTTGGGTTGGTGCTTGACTAAGTAAATATCATATCAACCTTTTTAGGTCATTTAATCCAGAGAACAATTATTTTTAGTAAACATTATATTTTGTCCACACTTAGCTTTTCTTGATAACATTTTTGTACTATTTAACCCATAGTTGGAGGGAATGTTGGGATTCATAACCTTTTCTCAAGGGTATTAGTCCAAATGTGAATGCAAATGTAACGATTGGGATTTGAACTCGCATACTACAAGTCCAAAGTCCCACTGCCTATCCACTGGCTCAAGTCAGTCAGCTTCCCCTATTGTATATAGATATTTCTTTATGCTATGTTGAATGGGCAATTTGGATTTGGGGTCTGATCTTACGCATCAACAAGAAGTTGCTGCTACTCTCTCTCTCTCTCTCTCTCTCTCTCTCTCTCAGAAACTTTATTTCACACATTTGGAAAGTGTCCCAACAACAACAACAACAACAACAATTGGCTAAAAAAAGATACAACTTGAAAAGAAAGAAAAAAAGAAAGAAAAAAGAAGAAAAGAAAATGAAAATGAGCAAACACCAAAAATCAAATGAATTTAAAAAAAAAAGAAAAAGAAAAAAAGAAAAAGAAAGAAAAAAGAAGAAAAAGTAAGAAAAAGAAGAAAAAGAAAAGAAAGAAAAGAAAGAAATAGAAAAAGAAAGAAAAAAAAGACAAAAAAGAAAAGAAAGAAATAGAAAAAGAAAGAAAAAAAAGACAAAAAAGAAAAGAAAGAAATAGAAGAAAAAGAAAAGAAAAAGAGAAAAAGAAAGAAAAAAAAGAAAAAGAAAAAAAGAAAAAGAAAAAAAGAAAAAGAAAAAAAGAAAAAGAAAAAAAGAAAAAGAAAAGAAAGAAAAAGAAAAAGAGCAAATACCAAAAATCAAATGAATTCCTGACATTAATATAACAACAACATCTGACTGGAAAGATCAAATAATTGTTTGGTTGTCTCTGCTAAGAAAGCATTTTCTTACAATTTCATTCCAAAAAAGGAATGAAGAAAGAATTCCAAAAGTTCTGGTTTTTAGAAATCCTTGAGATGAGGTCTGATTAATTGTAAAAGAGAATATTATGGATGAGGAGAATAGTCTGATTAGTACTTTTAGAATTCATCATACCTCATCCCAAGGATTTCGAAGTGAAAGAGAGAATATTATGGATGAGGAGAATAGTCTGATTAGTACTTTTAGAATTCATCATACCTCATCTCAAAGTGAGAAAGGAAATAATATAGATGAGGAAAATAGTCAGATTAATACTTTTATAATTCATCATACCTCATCTCAAAGTGAGAAAGGAAATAATATGGATGAGGAGAATAGTCTGATTAGTACTTTTAGAAAAAAAGATTTATTTTTCAAAATCCTTAAGATAAGGTCTGATGAATTCTAAATATAAGATAGATGAAATAGATAGATCTAAAAACAATAAGAGTCAATTTAGGACACCTGAGGAAGGCCGAAGGGTGATTCTGTTTTTGTTGCGCCAGGGAGACAGCATTTTACGTTTTTGTTTTGAAAAATCTTTGGTTTTCTTTGCTGACGACAACAACTATGTATGTATACAAGTATTGTGATACGATGACAGTCTAGGACTAATAGCTGCCGTCTAAAATTAGATCCTTGATTGTAGTTCCACAAAAAAATATTTTGAGGGATTTCTGGAATTTTGAAGGTAAACAGATTGTCAACGGCCAGGTGGGAGTGGGAGGGGTCTTATGACCGCGCCCCGGGCGGGCGGCAAAGACAGGTGCTATGCCCCGCCCCTGTGACAGAGGGGGTGAAGCACTTTCCATTAGTGCCAGCTGAGAAGAATTTCAGATCTGGCCATAGCAAAGTGGATGATCGAGTGGATGCCTTAGAAATACAATGGAATAGATAGATGTATATGCGGACGGGACGTGCAAGCCAACACGTCAATCAGAGTCGTCGCTTCAAGGAGTTTAAAGAGTTTATGGAAATGGATTGCTGAGACTTGGTCATATGCAAATCAAAAAGGATTGACAACCTTAACACTAGAATAAGATGGAAGCCAAATATCTTAATCCTCTCAAGTTTACAGGATTATGGCACAAGTCAGAACCAATCATATATCATAAATGTATATATATATATATATATATATAGTTTCACTGGTTGTGCGTCGTTATAATGAATAAAAAAGTGCTCAATACTTTTTTCCGTTCCTTATATTATGGCCGATACTGTATATATATATAGTAGATATACGTCTAGACACGGGACACGGCATCGACGGCCTTTGGTGACTGTCAGTTTCTCGCCTGTCCAGTCGTGGCTTTTGATCTGACAACCGTGCAGGTGAGAAACTGACAGTCACAGAAGGCCGTTGACTCCTTGTCTACGCTTATCTACTACACGCTCTATCACTGATATTAAGCAATTTATCTATAAATATAGGCAAACTTACTCTACAGTTTAATATGATATCTACTTCGTCGAGCACAAGGCGATGTTAGGCACAAGGCGATTCTTATGTGTTCATTATAACCCTGGTTTTTTGTAATCAGTGTTGCTCTTCACCTAGATGAGTTACTCACCCGAGTTAATGAGCCTCATCTGCCCGAGACACCTGAAAGTGAATGTAATGGTTTTGACTGGGATTTGGACTTGTGTAATACATATCCAAAGACCAAGTTTTTCCTAATGCTCCAACCTCGCTGCCCTCTAGAGCTTAATATATATTCAGACAAGTTTCCTTAAAAAGAATTTTAATCTTCTTTTTTAATATTTTTAATTTGATTTTTTCTTGTTTTCTAACAAGAGACTTAGTAGCTGGATTGATTGTCTTAATATAATTTAATATATATATATATATATAATTTAATATATATATAATTTTATATATTAGTTAAGTGTAGACACGGAGGTCAACAGCCTTCGGCGACTGTCAGTTTCTCGCCTGTGCGGTCATCAGGCCGAAAAGGAAGTCTCACCTACCTAAAAACAGTAGAAACAAACGATTAAAAAAAAACCCAAAAAAACAATAAAATAAATAAATAAATAATAATGATAACAACAAAGAAAAGGGTTAATAACAATAATAATAAACAATAAGAATAATAGTAATAAATAATAATAAAAAAATAAGAAAATAAAAAATTTTTTTCACTAAACCCCAGAATGCAACGCGACTTCCGCCCAAAACCTATATAAAACGAATGTATACAAACAGACTTCCTTTTCAGCCTGATGACCGCGCAGGCGAGAAACTGACAGTCGTCGAAGGCTGTTGACCTCCGTGTCTACACTTAACTAATATATATATTTATATACATATATATATATATATATATGTGTGTGTGTGTGTGTGTGTGTGTGTGTGTGTGTGTGTGTGTGTGTGTGTGTGGACGCGGAAGTACCCAGGTTAATGTCTGGAGCGCAGTTAAACCACTGGGATAGATGCACCCGGAGTCTTTGTTAAGAAAGGTATCTAGGTAAAGGAAAAACTCTGAAGTAAAAACCTGAAGTCTGTTGTTCATGTAGTCTGTGCCAAACCCTTGTGTGAATGGTGCTACACAAACCTTCACCACTATAAACAAATCTCTGTGTGACAGTCTTTTTTCCTTTGTGCCTATTTCCGCATCTTCTCGGCCCCTCTGCCTTCTACCTCATCTTGTTTCCTTCACTGTCTTTTTTTTTTATCTTTCTCCCTCTTACGCATTATCTATCTATATATCTATCTTTTTCTTTTTTTTACTGCCATTTATCTTGCCTTCCCCTGTCCTTTTGTTTCCTTTTTTATCCTTCAACGCATCTACTCTGCCTTCTTCGTATACATCTCTTTCTTCTTCGCTTTGTTTCTTTCTTCTTCTTCTTCTTCTTTTTCTTCTTCTGCTTCTCCTTCTTTCTTTCTTCTTCCTCAAGTTAGTTTTCTTTTTTGCATATTCATATTTCAAATAGTTTCACCCTTTTATGCCTGCAGGCGTGAGAGGGTCTTAAAGAAGATGGCGGTGTTGATGATTGTGGGTCTAGGAATAATTACAGACTGTGATTGGAAGAGATTGTGTGCTTATGTGAGACAGTTGATATATGATATTTATTGCTATATGTAGTTTTGTAAACCGATAGAAAACGTACAGAATACATAATTCGGTAAGCAAATCACAGACACACACATGGACAAACACAAACATAGACACACATTCCATGCAAACATGCACATCCGATTAGGACAACACGCATTACCAGACAAACATACAAACGCACAAATAGGCGTGCAGCCACATCTACAAACCAATGGATTCATACGCAAGAACACATAGACACACACAAAGGACACACACAAAAAGCACACAAACATACCTTGCAAATAAACGAAATAACTCCAACTTACAATGAACAGAAACATACAAAAAGGACACGCAGACACACATGCTAGATACGCAGGCACAGATAATGGATACACAGACACGAACAACACACAGAAAAAACAAAAGACACGCAAATATGCTAAAAAAACACAGACTCATATAAAAGACACACAAACCAACAAAAAAACACAACCACAAACAATAGACACAGACACAAAAAACACACCGAGACACACGAAGGAAGCACAGATGCACACAATGACATATACAAAAAACACAAACACAAAACATAGACAGTTACACAATGTAGAGGCTCAAACACACAGAAAAAAAGATACAAACAAGAGACACACTGAGACACAAGATAGATCTACAGACACACACAACAGACATAAACTCACGCACAATATGCATACAAACACACACAATAGATACACAGACACAAAAGCAACCACAGATACACAAAGTACACAGATATTTAAAAAAAACACACAGACAAACACAAAAAAACACAGACACACAAGAAAGAAATAGATAAAAGACGTACAGAATTGACACATAGACACAAATGAGACATATTTACAAAAGATGCATACACACACAAAAGATGCGCAGACACACTCAAAAGACACACGGACGCATAGAAAAAATACACAAACACGGATAAAGACACTAAAAAACATACACACACAAGCTAAAGAGGCACGGACACACCCCAAGAGCATGCAGACAAGCATAAAAAACACACAGACACAAACAACAACCTACTGACAAGCACAAAAGACAGACACACACACAAAATATTGACAGATACACACAAAGGATATGCATAAAAAAGCACAGACACAGAAGGCACACAGGCTTGCAGAAAAGACACAGAAGAGACACTAAGACACATACAAAGGACACATAGACACACACAAGAGACACAAGGCCATGTACAAACTACACAGGTTCACACGCAAAAGACTCACATACATACAGAAGAAACACATAGAAAAGACAACATACACAAACAAAAGACTAAAAGATACCACAGAAAAACACACAAAAATACAGTAAAGATGCACACACATACAGAAAAGACACAGAAAAATCACAGAGACATATACAAAAGGCTTAGAGAAACATAGCTTAGACGCACATACATGGTTTGTTTAATAAGTTTGTTTGTTTCTTTGTGTTTTACGGCATATCAACCATTTTAGGTCATTTAATGCCTAGAGCAATCATTTTTGATAAACGTTGTTTTTTGTCCAGACTTAGTTTTTTTAATAACACGGTATGTACTATTTAACACCTAGCTGGAGGGAAAATGGGGATTCATACCTTTCCCAATGGTATTAGTCTGAATATGAACGCAAATGGAAGGACTGAGATTCGAAATCGCGTACTACGATTCCGAAGTCGGACTTCCAATCAACTCGGCCAAATCAACTTCCCCTGTTTAATAAGTAATGAGAAAATATCAGGAGAGACATTAAGTATGATTTATCAAACTGCTACTTCATGATGTAATACATATACATATAGTCTACAAAATCATTTACTGACAACTTCCTCTTATCCTAGGTTTGAGCGCAGCGGTTTTCGTTTTGGGATCAGTCTGATCAGGTTTGCCGATGCAAGGAAACAATGAATAACGTTATGCCATCAAATTTTGTCTTAAACTTAAGAAAATCAAACAAGAAGCTTATGAAATGTTAAAGGAGGCCTAAGGGGATGAACAGATAAGTCAAGCAAATTTCTATCGGTGGTTTAACAGATTTTCTGAGGGAAATGAACAGGTTTAGGATGAACCCAAATTTGGAGCACCGAACAGGCACATAAAGAAGTGTGTAGATGCGAGATACAATTATTTTAAAAGGGACAAAGTTTTGTAAGCTTATGAAAATAAATATCCTCTCCCTTAACATTTTCTCATTACTTATTGAACATACCTTGTATATATATATGCAGACTTACACAAAAGTTTCAGAGATGCGCAGAAGACACACATATACAAAAAAAAGACACACAGAAAACATACACAGACACACAGAAAACACACAGAGATGCTAAAAAAAGAAACACTGACACACGTAAAAGACTCAGACACACATACACACACAGACATTGATAGATAAAACAAATAACAAACCAAAAATATGGAATGTGCTTTCGCTGCATTTATCAATAAAATTCTCAGTGGAAGGTTAGGCAAAAATCAATATAAAAGCGACACACTAGCAAGGACAGCCGACATCGCCCGGAGAAAAAACCAACATCACATCAAAACAAACCCAAAAGAAAATGTGTTTGCTCTAATGGATTTCTTTGAAACGAAGAAATGAATGAATAAATATTTACTCAATAAAAATATCTGAAAATGGAAATGGAAAAAAAATCTATCAATATTATTAGATTTAAAATATTAACTTACTCGAAAGAATGACTCTAACAAGAAAGATTTTGAGACCCTGTGTTATTTATTCATCTATCTGAATGATTTTTGTGTTCACCAATGTTCTTTTTACCCAAAAAAGGATTTTCAAGCCTTTTTATGAATGAAAAAAAATCACTTTTAATGGCCTATAAAAGTGGTGGACGTAGTTTTGGGGGAAAAATGTGTAAAATCATGAGTAATTTCTCTGTAAGTTTTCCAAGTGAAATTTGACCCCCCCTCCCCCGCAAATTAGAAGGCACTGAAATTTTGGCTAATTTTGTTACAAATTTGACCAAATACAATTAAGCTTTTTATTCACTGCGACAATATTCACTGCAATCATTGATGATTTTATTAAAACTTGTGTTGATGTTATTAAGTTTACCCAAAATATGCAACATATGCAACGTTGGGCGAAAACATTAAGACGTTCTGATGAATACTGGCATTCATTTTGGCTTTTTTTTTCTTTCATCCCACGTGTCGGTCACACAATTAAAAATCTAGGCTGATATAGATCTTTGGTAGCTCAGCATATTTGGAACCGTTTCATTATCGGGGTCTGAAATCGGGAATTTGAAATTAGTCGAGCAAGAAACTGCGAGACTACAAAATGTTTTGTAGTTAAGCGAGCAAGTTTTCTTGTGTAGACTACTGATTAGTAAGTATGGTTTTTAGACACTTTTACAACATTTGACTTCAATTAACTTTTCAGGATTTGAATGTTTCTCAATAAAAATTATATATATATATTACACAATGTCAGTAATTATTTATTTACATCCGACACAAGCTATACCTTTGCTTGCTAGTTGGTTTAATTTAAGATGTGTCTTTGTGGAGAGTAGACTGGTTTTGTTAACGCCATTGGGAATTATTGATTTAGCGCATGCTCAATGATTTAGGTTTTGTTTACTGTTTCAGCTAACCAGAGTCTGTTGGGAAGTGTTTGTGGGTAAAACGGAGTATGGCACAATTCAGTAGTTCTAAAAGGAAGGTAAATGGCCAAAAGGAAAGAATAAAACAAATATACAAACAAACAAAGGAAGAAATATAATGCCAGAAAGAAAGAAAGAAAGAAAGAAAGAAAGAAAGAATGAAAGAACGAAGGAAAGAAAGAAAGAACGAAGGAAAGAAAGAAAGAAAGAAAGAAAGAACGAACGAAAGAAAGAAAGAAAAGACAGAAATTATTATTAAATGCAAGAAAGAAAAAAATGAAACAAAGAAAGAAGAAAAGAATTATTGAATGTTGGAATGCATGAAAGAAAGAAAGAATTATTGAATAATGTATGAAAGAATGAAAGAAACAAAGAATAAACGAATGAAAGACACAAATAAATAAAGAAACAATATCTAGTATAAGAGATAATAAAAGAAGAAAAAATGAATGAATGAAAGAAAGAATTAAAGAAACAAAGGATTAATGAATGAAAGAAAGAACGAAAGAAAGAACCATTGCATGTAAGAAAGAAATAAAGAAAGAAAGAAAGAAAGAATTGTTGCATTTAAGAAAGCAAAACAAAAACGAGAGGGAAATAATGTAAGAAATAAAGAAATAAAGAAAAAATAATGATATAAGAAAGAATTTAAGAAAAAAAGGAAGAAAGAAATAAATAAATGAAGAAAGATATAAAATACGGAAAGATTTCGTGAATATAGATGTTAGAGAGACTATTGTTTGTACATATGCGTAAAAGAGATAAACATTATATAAATAGTGTGCGTATAAACATTTGTATATGTGTGCATTTCAAACTTGTACGGTTGTTATGTTGTTGTCATGATGATGCTAAATATTGTTTGTATCTTTTTCAAACATTTTTTTTTCTTTGATGCTTGAATAACGAAAGGCAGAACCATTTCCAACGATAAACAAATCAAGCGAAAAGCCTTTTATTTTTTCCTTGGTTTTTCGTTGATAGATTATCAATCATACCGAGACGTTCTCCCGTTTCTTTAATCACCCTATGGTAACATTAACAAGATATATCTTAAATGATATCCAAGTGATCAGTCATTATGTTTGCAACCCACCCACAAAAAATAAGTGTCTAAAAGAAAAGTCTTCTAAATGACACTATCTTGTTATCCAGATGTAACTAGACTTGCTTGTTATCAAGATGAAAAAATAAGTTGTTCGTTTATCCAGTTGAGAAAGAATTTTTCCTTGTATGTATTATTTATATTACTAGACTTGTTTATTATCTAGATTTAAAAAGAAAAAATATTTTCTTTTTATGTAAATAAAACAGCATTTGCTTTTTATCCAGATGGGAGAAAGCATCAGTTTTTATACAGATGTAATAGGACTTGTATATCACTCAAATTAGAAAATAAACTTTATTCTTATCCAGATGTAAAAATAATTTGTCTACTCAGACGAAAAAAAAAATGTTTTTAATGCAGATGCAAAAACACAAGTATTTTATCCAGATGAGAGAATAAACTTTATTCTAACCCAGATGTAAAAAGAATATTTCTATCCAGATGTAAATGAACTTGCTTTTCACACAGACGCAAAAACACTGTTTTTTAATACAAACGTAAAAAGACTGGGTGAAAACATAAACTTTATTTCAATCCTGTCTGTAACAAATTTTCCCTCTCTCACTCTCTTCCTTTATCTATATATCTATCTATCTATTTATTTATCTATCTATTTATTTATCTATCTATCGGTCTATCTGTCCGTCTATCTATTTATCTATCTATCTGTTCGTCTGTTTATCTATCTATTTATGTCTGCCTGCTTGCCTGCCAATCTATATATCTATCTGTCTATTCCTCTCTCTTGCCAGGCTCCTTTGTCTCACACTTTGTCCTATTCTATTTATCTTCCTTTTTCTCTCTATCCATTACCCTCTTTGCTACTCTTTATCTGTTTATCTTCTCTCACAATCTTTCCATTTCTATTTTTCTTTCTATCTCCTTGTCTCTTCCCCCTTTCTCTCTCTCACTCTCTCTCTCTCTCTCTGCTCTATCTATCTATCTATCTATCTATCTATCTGTCTGTCTGTCTGTCTGTCTATCTATCTATCTATCTATCTATCTCAGTCTCTGATTAACTCACTATCTCTTCCTTTTTCTCGTTCTCTGTTTCTCTCATTCTCTCTATCTAATTCTATCTACCCTTCTAATTTTCATCTTTTACCTCTCATTCAATCTCCCATCCTCTTTCTTTCATACACACTCTCTCTCTCTCTTTCTCTCAGACTTTCTTTCTTCCTCTTTTTCTCTCACACTTTTTCTCTCCCACTAACTCTCTTGTTCCCTCTCTTTCTCATTCTCCCACTCTCCCTTTCTCATTTACTTTTTTACTCACTCTTTCACCTACACACTCTCTCTCATTCTCAATCTCTCTTTTTATCAGTCCTTCTCTCACTCAATCACTTAGTCAACATTGCCTCTATCTCTCTTTCTCTCTCTATCTGACACCCTCTCTTTTCTTTATTGCTCGTTCACTCACTCACTCTCTATTTCTCTCTCTCTCTTTCTCTTGACCTTTCTTTATTGCCCTCCTGCATTTACTCACTTACTCAATCTTTTTTTTTTCTCTCTCTCTCTCTCTCTCTCTCTCTCACTTTCTCTCTCTCTCTCTCTCTTTCTCTTTCTCTCTCTTGCTCTTTTTCTCTTTCTTTCT
>JAYKTE010407575.1:0-10582 GCA_036873565.1 Xipholeptos notoides
CTCTCTCTCTCTCTCTCTCTCTCTCTCTTTACTCCCTCCCCCTTATCTCTGTCCCCTCCTCCCCCTCCTTTCTCTTTGCTCTCTATCTCCACACACCCCCCCCCATCTCTTGATGTCTGATTGATTCTCACTATCCGATTCTTTTCGTATGGATGTACATTCGTGTGAATTATTAACGGAACAATTTTCAATACGCAAGAAACCATTCCAATTTATGAAGAAGATTCAAACTGATCCACCTCATGTAAACAATTTAGGTGTAAGCCAACTAAATGCTGAGCTTAGTACCTTGTTGTAGTTGTTGTTGTTGTTGTTGTTGTTTTTGTTGTTGTTGTTGTTGTTGAGCTGGAAGACCTCCCCACAACTGTCCAGGCTCGGATCAGTCTTCCTGTTGTTGTTGTGGAGCAGGAAGACCTCTCCTCACCCGTCCGGGCTCGGATCAGTCTTCCTGTTGTTGTTGTTGTGGAGCAGGAAGACCTCTCCTCACCCGTCCGGGCTCGGATCAGTCTTCCTGTTGTTGTTGTTGTTGTGGAGCAGGAAGACCTCTCCTCACCCGTCCGGGCTCGGATCAGTCTTCCTGTTGTTGTTATGGAGCAGGAAGACTTTTCCTCAGCCTTTCGGGCTTGGATCAGTCTTCCTGTTGTTAAGCAGGAAGACCTCTTTTTATCCGTTTGGGCTTGGATCAGTCTTCCTGTTGTTATAGAGTTTTCCCAATCTCAGAGTATTCTGATGTTGTTGTTGTTGTTGCTGTTGTTGTTGAGCAGGAAGACCTCTCTTTACCCGTTCCTCCTATAGAGTTTTCGCAATCTCGGAGTATTCCGAGAATCCCAGTGCGCGCCCTAGGGTGTATTCTCATCGAGGACGCTTATTTTTAGCTTGCATGGTCGGTCGTTGTTGCCACTTCGGATTTTTTTTTTCATAGATCTATCAAATAAGATATAACAGTGGCGATGAGAATGAGAAATAAAAAGCCAAATGTAATAAACGAATTAGCCTAGGGCAAGGAGGCATATTGAAATGACCTTCATCCCTGTATTCTAAAATCAACTTACCGGACACTCCTTAGGCTTAGGGCAAATCACTCTACGATATGGGAACGGCATGGTTCACCATAATATCTACTAATCCTTTCTACTTATACGTATATACGTACAAATATACATTCTGTTTGTTTGTTTGTTTGTTTGTTTGTTTTTGTTTTACAGCATATCAACCTTTTCAGGTCATTTAATGCCAAAAACAATATTTTGGGAAACGTTATTTTTTAGTCCAAAAATAACACAATATGTACTATTTAACCTATACCTGGAGGGAATGTGGGGATTCAAACTATATTAATCGAAATATGAACACAAACGGACCGATTGGGATTCGAACTAGCGTACAACGATTCCGATGTCCGAGTGCCTATCCACTAGGCCAAATGGACGTCCTCTATATATTCTGTATATTAGTTCTACTTTTACTTTACCACTACGTGTTTACTTTATTAGCTTATATCAAAGACGGGGAATACCACTTAGGACAGTGGATAGGCCGTCGGACTTCGGAATCGTAATACGCGAGTTCGAATCCAAGTCGTTCCGTTTACGCTCACATTTGGACTAATACCCTTGGGTAAGGTATGGATTCCTACTTTTCCTCCAATTATGGGTTAAATAGTGCACCTTGTGTTATTTAAAAAAAAGTGTGGACAAAAAAAGAACGTTTATCAAAAAATGATTGTTCTCGGCATTAAATGACTTAAAAAGGTTTATATGCCATTAAACAAAACAAAACAAACAATATCATAGACAGATATTATATTTTCTTACCAAGCTTGTCATATCTATTACCCCATACTGTAATGTTCTCCCAAAATACCTTAATGTCCTTTAAGGGACAAAACTTTTTTCCACTGCTTCAACTCTAAATAGAGGGAAGTCCATTTGGCCGAGTGGATAGGCAGTTGGCCTTCGGAATCATAGTACGTGAGTTTGAATCCCAGTCCTTTCGTTTGGGTTCATATTTAGACTAATACCCTTGGGAAAGGTATGAATACCCACGTTCCCTCCAGCTATGGGTTAAATAGTACATACTGGGATATGCAAAAAACTAAATGTACGTTTATCAAAACCGATTTTTCTAGGCATTAAATGACCGAAAATGGTTGATATGCCGTAAAACACAAATAAACTCAAACTCAACCCTAAAGAGGTCGACATGCCGTAAAACAAAAACAAACAATATCACAGACAGATATTATATCTGTTGTCATATCTATTACCCCATACTGTAATGTCCTCCCAAAATACTTTAATGTCCTCTGAAAGTACCATTATTAATGGTACTCGGTCAGCAATAACTTTGTCCCAAGCTTGACGTGCGAAACTAAATACTTGGAAGGGGCCTTTAGCAGGCCGGGTAATTGAGTTAGTTTCCAGAAAAGTCTGTCTCTGAAAAATATTGAATTAATGTGTACGGTGTACATACTTACTGTGCAGAATGGTATGGTACGGTGTGGTCAAGCATGCGGTTATGGAAGCCGCGAAATACTGGACGTAACACAAAGCAAATAGCCAATAGGTTTACTCGTGTGTAGAATGTGTCACTTTCAGAGAAAGCTATTTCCTTCTTTTTATAATTAGACCGTTCGATCATCTGAAAGGCGGCAGACGGTATAGGACGCTGAAGTGGAAGAGAGCGAAAGAGCCACATACACGCAGCAGCACCTATGACGAGGGGGGCAGGGCGGGGCGGGTCCACCCTGCAACCCCCGTCCTTGACTACACACCTTTTCGAAACCTTTAGGAGGATCAAAGGTTCTTAAGCGCTCAGCTATAAAATTAATTTCCATTCAAAATGACGATCAATATTTTTCGTGTCGTTAAACTGGTCGGATGAATCGGTGACTAAGAGGGGCGTGAGTTTGTGTATATGTGTGTGTGTGTGTGTGTGTGTGTGTGTGTGTGTGTGTGTGTGTGTGTGTGTGTGTGTGTGTGTGTGTGTGTGCGTGTGTGTGTGCGTGTGCGTGTATGTGTGTGTGCGTGTATGTGTGTATGTATGTGTGTGTGCGTAGCTGTGTTTGTCTGTGTGTACGTGTCTCTGTGTGTGTGTGTGCGTGCATGTATGTGTGCATGCCTGTATGTGTGCATGTCTGTGTTCATGTATGTGTGTGTATGTGAGTGTGTGCGTTTGTGTGTGTGCCAGGGTGTGTGGTTGACTGTGTGTACATGTATGTGTGTGAGTGAGTGTGTGCACTCGAGAATATGTGTGGGTGAGTGTGTTTGCATGTACGTGTGTGTGTGTGTGCATATATTTGTGTGTGTGTCCCACTGTGTGTATACGTGTACGCGCGTGAGTGTATGTGGGTGAGTGTTGGTGGGTGAGTGGGTGTGTTTGTATGTAAGTGTATGTGAGTGTGTGTGAGTATGTGTGTGTTTGTGTACTTATATAAATTCATATATAGATAGAGATAGAGACAGATAGGTGGAGAAAAATAAAGTGAAAGAAAGAGAAGAAAGAAACCAAAGAAAGGGAGAAAAGAAAGAAAGAAACATAAAGAAAGAAATAAAGAGAAGAAAGCAAAGAAAGAAAGAAACATAAAGAAAGAAATAAAGAGAAGAAAGCAAAGAAAGAAAGAAACATAAAGAAAGAAAGAAAGAAAGAAAGAAAAACAAAAAAGAAAGAAAAGAAATGAAAGAAATATGAAACAGAAAGAAAGAAAAGAGGAATAGGAAAAAAAGAAATGGATTGAAAGAAAATCGTAAAAAACGATAAAAGGAAAAAGAGAGGAAAAAAGGATGAGAAGAAAAATAAAACATTGAAAAAGAGAAAAAAGAAAAGAAAAGGAAAAAAGTGAAAAAAGGAATAGAAAGAAGGAAAAATTGGAAAAAAGAAAAGAAAAATTAACAGAAAACAGAACTAGAAAAATAAAGGGAAAATAAAAGAAAAAAAGAAAAAACAAAAATAAAAAATAAAAGAAAAAGAAACAAGAAAAAGACAAAGAAAAAAGAAAGAAAACAGAAAAGAAAAAGAAAATAGAAAAGAAAAATAAAATAAAATAAAATAAAAAATAAGATAAAAAATAAAATAAAAAAGAAACAAGAAAAGAGAAACAAGAAAAAAGAGAAAGAAAAAGAAAAAAAGAAAAAGAAAAAAGAAAAAGAAAAAAGAAAAACAAATGAAAAACAAAAAAGAAAAGAAAAACAAAAGAAAAAAGAAAAGAAAAGAAAAAGTAAAAAAGAAACAAGAAAAGAAAAGAAAAAACAAAAGAAAAAACAAAAAACAAAAAAGAAAAGAAAAACAAAAGAAAAAAATAAAAAATTAAAAAAAAGTAAAAAAGTAAAAAAAAACAAAAAACAAAAAATAAAAGAAAAACAAAAAAAACAAAAAAAGAAAAGAAAAGAAAAAAGTAAAAAAGAAAAAAAAAGGATAAAAACAAGATTAAAAACAAACCAAGCCCCCCCCCAAAAAAAAAAACTATCAATTATTTTTTTTTCTTATCACTTCTTTATCCATCGACTTCTGCAAATAAAGTTCCCACATTATTTTTGCCCACCAATTTTAAATTGCAAATTATTCGAAAATAAACTCAACTAATTTTAAAGCCTCCATCTTGTTTGGTCCAAGTTAGCCAACTGGAAAGGAAGATGCCACTGGGAAGAAGTCAGAAACAATTCGGGCAGAAATGCCATCGAGAAAGTTAGTTTTAACATCGTATAATTAAAGCCCACCCCCCAAACACACACACACACACACCATGAATAGAAATTTAAATAAAAAATTTAAAAAAAAAGAAATATCCCCAAGAAAATTCATACATGTTAAAAGTTAAATCGAAATTAACTCTCAAAAACGAAAAAAGAAACTATCAACTTCTTCTAAATAAGTTTTCAAATTCTAGATATGACAATATTACTATGTACTGCACAAGGACATGGGTAAAAACTCCCGTCTAATTTTGCATTGGCCTTTTTTATCCTTTGAGATGAGGCTTCATAATCTGTATATCCGTTTTAATCTTTTGAGATGAGGCTTCATAATCAGTATATCCGTTTTTTTATCCTTTGAGATGAGGCTTCATAATCTGTATATCCGTTTTAATCCTTTGAGATGAGGCTTCATAATCTGTATATCCATTTTAATCCTTTGAGATGAGGCTTCATAATCTGTATATCCGTTTTAATCGTTTGAGATGAGGCTTCATAATCAGTTTATCCATTTTTTTATCCTTTGAGATGAGGCTTCATAATCTGTATATCCGTTTTAATCTTTTGAGATGAGACTTCCTAATCTGTATATCTATATAATCATAACATATCTACTAAATTCAGATAATCAAAACAATGAAGATGAGAGTAGAAGTCTGAATAACTTGAATACACATAATTATCAAAACGCTTCTAATAAATTAAGACAATCAAAACAATGAAGATGAGAGTAGAAGTCTGAATAACTTAAATAAAGATAACAATCAAAACGCTTCTAATAAATTCAGATAATCAAACCAATGAAGATGAGAGTAGAAGTCCGAATAACTTAAATAAACATAATTATCAAAACGCGTCTAATAAATTCAGACAATCAAAACATTGAAGATGAGAGTAGAAGTCTGAATAACTTAAATAACGATAACAATCAAAACGCTTCCAATAAATTCAGACAATAAAAACAATGAAGATGAGAGTAGAAGTCTGAATAACTTGAATAAACATAATTATCAAAAAATAAGTCCAGAGAATAAGGAGAGCATTTACATAAAAGAGCTTCTTCTGAAAAAGCATTTTTCATTTAAACGAGCTGGGAATATTGCTGTCTTTCTTTTTGTTTTTGTTTTTTGTTTTATGTTGCTTTTTGTTTTTTGTTGTTTTATTGTTTTTGTTGCTTTTTGTATTTTTTTTTGTTGTTTTTTAGATTTTGTTTTTTTGTTTCTTTTGTTTTCTCTTTTTTTTTTTTGTTTTTTAGAGTTTTGGGTTTTTTTATTGTTTCTTTTTGTTTGTTTTTTGTTTTTTTATATATGGTTTTTTAGAGTTTTCGTTTTTTTTTTGTTTTTGGTGGGTTTTTTTGTTTATTGTTTATTGTTTTTTGTTTTGTTGTTGTTTTTTTTTGTTGTTTTTTGACGGTCTGTTTCAATTGTTGTTGATAAAGTAAAAGCAATATTGTCCGTCGGATGTTTATTGCTTTTTGAAATGTGTCTATTTAGAGTTAACTGGCTTTTCATTTTACCTGAACAATATTAGACAAAAGATTTCTGGTTAATAGTGATCAAGCGGTTTTCATTTTTTTTCTTTCTTTTCTTTTTCTTTCTTTCTTTCTTTCTTTCTTCCTTTTCTCTTTCTTTTCTTTTTCTTCCTTTCTTTCTTTCTTTTTCTTTCTTTTAATTTTCTTAATTTCTTCCTTTCTTTCTTTTTACTTTCTTCCTTCCTTTCTTTTTTTCTTTATTTTTCTTCCTTTCTTTCTTTCTTTTTTCTACCTTTCTTTCCTTCTTTCTTTTTCTTTCTTTGTCTTTTTTAAACCATCCTTTCTTTCTTTCTATTCTTTTTATTCGTTCTTCCCTTCTTTCTTTTTACTTTCTTTTCTTCCTTCCTTTCTTTTTTCTTTATTTTTCTTCCTTTCTTTCTTTCTTTCTTTTTTCTACATTTCTTTCCTTCTTTTTCTTTCTTTTCTTTTTTAAACCATTCTTTCTTTCTTTCTTTCTATTATTTTTATTTGTTCTTCCTTTCTTTCTGTTTTCTTTTCTTATTTTAAACTATCCTTTCTTTCTTTCTATTCTTTTTATTCGTTCTTCCTTTCTTTCTTTTTTCTTCGTTTCTTTCTTTTCTTCCTTTCTTTCTTTATTTCTGTTTTCTTTTCTTATTTTAAACTATCCTTTCTTTCCTTCGTTCTTTCCTTTTTGTGCTTTCTCGCTTTCTTTTCTTTTGTTTTTTCTTTCTTTGTTTCTTTCGTTCTTTTTTTCTTCCTTTCTTTTGTTTTATTCCTTTTCTTCCTTTCCCTCTTTTCTTTCTTCCTTTCCTTCTTTGCTTTCTTTCTTTCTTTCTTTCTATTTATACTTGCCTTTCTTCTTTTTTCTTTCTTTCTTTTTTCCTTCTTTCTTTCTTTTTCTACGTTCCTCCTTTCTTTTCTTTATTTTCTGTCTTTCCTTCTTTTCTTTCTTATCATTCCTTCCATCCTTCTTTTTTTTCTTTCTTTTTTCTTCTTTCTTTCTTTTTTCCTTATTTCTTTCTTTTTCTGTCTTTCCTTCTTTTATTTCTGTTCATATATGTTTTTTTTATTCTTTCTCTGTTTTTTGCTTCTTTTCTTTCTTCTGCTTTTTCTTCCTTCTTTCTTTTCTTGCTTCTCTCTCTTTCCTTCTTTTCTTTCTTTTGGTTCTTTCCTTTTTTCATTCTTTCTTTCTTCCTCTCTTACCTTTTTCCTCCTTTCTTTCTTTGTTTTACATTGTATATTTTTTATGTGAGCAGGATCGGGAGTCGGTGATGGCAGTCTTTTATTATTCTGCAAAATTTATTAGTTTTATAAAGCATCTCATAATTAACTTTCGAGAAAGAATCGACTTCATATATATATTAGTCGGAAAAACGTCCATTTAGATATGTTTTTCAATTTTAATAATGGAGCGTTTCGTGGTTGTCAACAGATGTCGACAACCAGTATTTAACAGATATCTTTAACCGAACGTTCAAAACAAAATTTGGAATTTTGAACTTGTTTTAAAATTAAAGATATTCTTTTATTTTTTAAAGATAAGAATTACAAATAATGTATACTAATAGATGTAAAAATTTAATCTAGCACCGGGGCAACGACGGGTACGTCTGCTAGTTTTTTAAGAATTTAGAACAGAAAAAGATGTCTTCCATGTTTTGAAATGAGTTTCTGGAGGCATGAGGTTTTTTTCTTCTTCTTCTTCTTCTTCTTTTCCTCCCCCTTCTTCCTTCTATTATTCTTCTTCTTCCACTTCTTTTCCTTCTTCCTTTCCTTCTTCTTCTTTTTAGCCCTGTTCTTCTTTTTCTCCTTCTTTTTCCTCTTCTTCTTCTTCTTCTTCTTCTTCTTCTTCTATAATGTTTTTATTCTCAATATTTATATTTTAGTTTCTATCACTACGTGGGTATGTGTGTGCGCATGTATTGTTTGTGTATATGTGTATCCTTATCTGTGTATGTGTATGTATGTATGTATGTGTGTGTATGTGCGTTTACGTATGTGTTCACATGCGTGTGTATATGTAGTTGTATGTGAGTGTGTGTATGTATGTGCGTTTACGTATGTGCTCGCATGTGTGCGTATATGTAGGTGTATGTGCGTTTACGTATGTGTTTGCATGCGTGTGTATATGTAGCTGTATGTGAGTGTGTGTATGTATGTGCGTTTACGTATGTGTTCGCATGTGTGTGTATATGTAGTTGTGTGTGTGTGTGTATGTGCATTTACGTATGTGCTCGCATGTGTATGTATATGTAGGTGTATACCTCATCTCAAATTGAGAAAGAAAATAATATGGATGAGGAAAATAGTCCAATTATTATTTTTAGAATTCACCATACCTCATCACAAATTGAGAAAGAAAATAATATGGATGAGGAAAATAGTCTGATTAATACTTTTAGAATTCACCATACTTCATCACAAATTGAGAAAGAAAATAATATGGATGAGAAAAATAGTCCGATTTATACTTTTAGAATTCTCCATACTTCATCTCAAAGTGAGAAAGAAAAATATATGGATGAGGAAAATAGTCTGATTAACACTTTTAGAATTCATCATACCTTGTCTCAAAGTGGGGAAGAAAATAATACAGATGAGTAATATAGTCCGATTAATACTTTTAGAATTCACCATACCTCATCTGAAAGTGAGAAATAAAAATTATATGGATGAGGAAAATAGTTCGATTAACACTTTTAGAATTCATCATACCTCGTCTCAAAGTGAGAAAGAAAATAATATGGATGTGGAAAATAGTCTGAACAATATTCTTTTATTAAAGAATATTCTTTTCGTTACTTGACTGGCTATTTTGCATTTTCCCCATTTCTTTTTATTCTGTGTTCATTTGTAGGGCCCCTACTTACATCTACGGAATTAAAATAAATAGTAAAATCACAAAATAGTCAAGTGATGACAAGAATATTCTGAAACAAACAAATATTATCACAGCCCTTGGCTTCATACTCATCTCAAAGTGAGAAATAATATAACATGTATGCGAAAAATAGTCCGGTTGATTCTTTTAGAATTAGATTTTTTCTTTCTTTCTTTTTTTTCTGTTTCTGTTTCTTTCTTTCTTTTTCATTCTTTTTTTTTTCACTTTTTCTTTTTTTTTCATTTTTTTCATTTTTTTTCTTTTTTTTTTCTTTATTTTTTTTCTTTTTTTCTTTTTTTATGTTTTTCTTCTTTTTTTAATGTTTTTCTTCTTCAACCATTTTTTTCTTCCTTTTTTTTCCTTTTTTTCTTTTTTTTCTTTTTTTTTTCTTTTTTTTAAGTTTTTTTCCTTTTTTTCTTTCTTTTTCTTTTTTTTTTCTTTTTCTTTCTTTTTTTTAATGTTTTTCTTCCCTTTTTAATGTTTTTCTTCTTCAACCATTTTTTTCTTTCCTTTCTTTTTCCCTTTTTTCTTTTTTATCCTTTTTTTTTCTTTTTTCATTTTTTTCTTTTTTTTGTTCTTTCCTTTTTTCTTTTTTTTTCCTTTTTTTACTTTTCTTTTTTTTTCTTTTTCTTCTTTTTTTTCTTTTTTGTTTAGTGATTATTTTGTCACGTGACGCGGTGTAAATGATAAACGCGGAAAATTGTGCTGGTTGATTTTTAGAGAGAGAGAGATAGCGAGAGAGAGAGAGAAAGAAGAGGTGAGGGGGAAAAAGAAAAGAAAGGAAAGGGGAAGAAAAGGAAGATGGGTGGAGGGATGAAATGTTAGAAGGTCGCATAGAAAGAAAGAAAGGAAGGAAGAAAGAGAGAAAGTGAGAAAGAGAGGAAAGAAAGGAAGAAAGAAAGAAAGAAAAGAAAGGAAGACAGAAAAAAGAAAGAAAGAGAGAAAAGGAAGAAATAAAGACAGAAAAGAAAGAAAGAAAGAAAAAAGGAAAGAAAAGAAGGAAAGAAAAGAAGAAAGAAAAAAGGAAAGAAAAGAAGGAGGAGAGAAAGAAAAGAAAGGAAGAAGGAAGAAAATAAAAGAAAAAAATAAAAGAAACCAAGAAAGGAAAGAAAGAAGGAAAAAGAAAAGAAAAGAAAAGAAAGAAAAGAAAGAACGAAACAGAAGAGAGAAAGTAAGAAGAATGAAAAGAAGAAAAAAGAAGGAAAGAAGAAAAGAAGGAAAAAATAAAAGAAAGAATGAATGAAAGAAAGAAAGAAAAATGAAGGAAAGAATGAAAGATAAAAGGAAGAATGAAAGAAAAGAAAGAAGTAAAGAAACAAACAAACGAAAGAAAGGAAGAAGAAAGAAAGAAAAAAAAAGAAAAAAGAAGGAAAGAAGGAAAGAAAAACAAAACTAAGAAAGAATGAAAAAATGAAAGAAAAAAAGTAAGAAATAAGTATGATCAATAAGTAATGAGAAAATGTCAGGAGAGATAATATTTATTTTCATAAGCTTACAAAACTTTGTCCCTTTCAAAAT
>JAYKTE010407686.1:0-10582 GCA_036873565.1 Xipholeptos notoides
TCCTTTTTAATATTTTCAATTCAATTTAGTATATTTAGGCAGAATATCATTATTCAGACAAGTTTCATTAAAAAGAACTATGGACGGCACTGATTGCTGAGGAGGCGGTTTCAAGACTCAAAACTCCTATCCGAGGTCACGGTTAACCACCTGACGAAGGCCAGAGGTATAGTTGGCCAAAAGGTAGTGTAATAACACCTAATCCAAGATGAGGACAACAGTCCACTAATAAAAGATTCCTGAGTTAGTGTATATACGTATATATATAAATACGAATGCAGGTTCTCTGTATTTGTAGAGCACTATTATGGTGGGAATCTGATGTCACTAATATGATCCTTTCTCCTTTCTGAAAAGGTGATAAGTGGATAAGATTTTAACGTTTATGAACCTGTTTAAAATTTAGTCAGTAAGGGGGACTTGGTAAATATAGTTTAATTGTAAATGTTAAAATTTAAGTATTGCAAGAAAAGTTCACATATAATAGAATTGATCAAAGCAAAGTAACTCATATTCTTTCTTATCTATTAAAATCTGTAGCAAAAAAAAAAAAAAATTGCTAATAACACTGTATGGTCATAGTGTATCTTCAGATTTATAGTAGATAAGTTCTATAATGATCTGTTATTTACATCTTTCAGGGGTCAACTGCAGTGTTCTGATCGACCAGTGTATATCTTTTCCTTGTTTGAATGGTGGAACTTGCAAACAAGTACTGAACACTTTCAGCTGCACTTGTCCCGGAGGTTACATTGGTAAGTAGATGTGGTTTGCTGGTACTTATCAAATTTTTTTACAATGACATGGGATTCTTTTATATACACAGACACGTGCACACACTCAAGGACACTTACATATGCACACACACACATACACACTTGAACAAATGGTAACCTTGAAATGTCTATAAACGAATATTGTACTGATTCATATTGATGAAGGTATAAATATCTAAGATAAATAAATTGACTGAAAAAAACCCATGTTAGGAAAAATGTCACATAGACTATGGGTTTCAAACTCAAATACACAGTGGGCCAAAATTTTAAACTGAATAAAGCCCGGAGCCAAGGTTGAGCAAATTAATCTCTTAATATGGACCCAAATGACTTTTGATTTAACAATAAATATTGACCAAGCAGGGCTTATATAACTTAAAAGGGCAGGTGTGCAAAATTGGGTTGCTAAAAATAATAACAAAACATATCAATGGCATATTAAATAGAATTTCAATAAAATCTAATATTAATTTGAAATTACCTTGCAGGCCAAATATAATTATACTGTGAGCCAAATTTACTTATGCAAAAGACAGAATCCCTTTTAACTTGATTCAGAATTAAAAGGAATTCAATTTGTATCTGATTAGAAAATCACAAAAAAATGATGAACCTTTTTGTTGTAATATTTTTGGTCTAATGACACAGAGGATATGACTGTAAAGAAATTAACTTTCCCTCATATATGCATAAACGAAGACAAAATGGACCAATCCGAGAAGAGGAAGTCCACTTGGGACAGTGAATAGGCAGTTTGATTTTGGAATCGTAATATGCGAGTTTCAGTCCCAGTTGTTCCATTTGCATTCATAATTGGACTAATACCCTTGGGAAAAGGTATGAATCCCCACTTCTCCTCCAGCTTTGGGTTAGATTGAGTTATAAAAAAAAACTATGAGTGGACAAAAAAAATGTTTTGGCATTAAATGACCAAACAAAAACAAAAAATCTGAGAAGAGAAGTGATATAAACTTTATTATTTAATCCCCTTGACTTAGTTAGGATCTCAGTTATTTTTCTGATTGTCATGCTGAAGTAACTTTCTACCTGTATGAATTTACAGTTTGGATTATTATTATTATTATTGGCATCATTATTATTATTACCACCACTATTTGCCTGGGATTACTACTACTACTGCTGCTACTACTACTGGAACAATATATTTTTGTTGGACTGTATTCCCACCTGATATTCGCAACTGGACTAATTTGTTTCTTTTTATTATAAAAGGTTTTTAATTTTTATGATTCCCCAAATTAGGACCACTTTTGTATGAAACAAAAAAAGGATCCTACATTCTACATTTTTCCTTTTTTTTTTTAGTTAACTGAATTCAAGTGACAAACTTGAAAGTTCATTGTAAAGAAAATTGGAAACTGAATTTATTTCTTTTCTAGGTGATATTTGTGAAAAAGATGTTAATGAGTGTGCAAGTAATCCATGCCTTAATGGTGGAAGTTGTGTTAACCTTCGGAATGATTACCATTGTTTGTGCGCTGGTGGCTTTGGTGGAAAGAACTGTCACAATGGTAGGGAACATTTCATACACCATTGAGAAACTTTTTTCCAAATTTTTTTTAACTCACTATAGTTTGGGGTACTTCTATTAAAAACTTTTTATTTTTATGCTATATCTGAGATTCCTCTTAGATGATATTGCATGTCTATTTAATTATAAGTATTGCTGGTGTTCTTGAACTATTGTAACTTATTTTCAGTAACTGTTAGGAGCCTACATTTATGAAATCTAGATTATATTCTCGAGTAATTGGTTAGATTCTTTAAATATTTTATGTTATTTGCTTATAGAAACTATCATGAGCTTTTCATAATAAATACCATAGGTTATCTATAGTTACCATCATAGGTCAACCTTAGTAAATGACATAAGTTATCCATAATAAGTGTCATACATTATCCTTAGTAAATGTTGTGAAACATCTATTATAAATGTTCTGAATTATGCATAGTAAATGCTGTAGGTTATCTATTGTAAATGTTGTAGATTATTTATAGTAACTGTCAAAGGTTATTCATATAAACTTTCAAAAGTTATCATCAATAATTATTATAGTTTATCAAAAATACTGGATTAAATGTAAACATGAAAGATCATTTGCAATAATTGTTATAAAAGAACTCTTAATAATGGTCATTGGTTATTGGTTGAAGCATTTGTTGATTACTCTTCATATCTTTGCTATCATTATTCAAATTCTCTTTATTTACAAATAGTTTTCTTTTCATTTGTTCAGGTCGCTTTAATGGGATTATATTTTTGGTGAATTAACAGTAAACTAGAATTTCTCTCCTCCATTTCATGTTTATATTAAAAGCATAGCTCTGTGTTGTCCATGCAACTAAGAAAATTTTTGGAATTGCAAAAAATGAGAAAAGAAGATCACCATTTCCTGCATTTTTCAAACAACTTTTATGTTTGAGTACTAAAAATTTGCACTGAAAAAATAGCTATAAATATAGAAATTGTCAGAAGGGAAACAGATTTGTCAGTAGACAAAATCAATAGAAATACACCAACCAAAGTAAAGCATTCAGCGAAGATTTAACATTAATTTCCATATCATGCAGTGGTTTAGGTATCTTTTTGGCTGAAAAAATGTGAAAATTTGGACTGTCTATGGGTGGGAGACATGAAGTAACCCTGAAGTGAAAAAAGTAAGCATTGACCTGGTTTAACTATCAATCCATTCCCATAGAAAACTTGAATGGTCTAGATTAAAAAATGAGGGAATGCATAGGGAACACAATCCTGTTACAGACAGATAGGCTTTTATGTAATAGATTATACATTTAAGTATAGTTTTTTTTTTTTTTAATTTCAATATTCTTTGTAATTAACTTATGACTTTCTGAATAAAGTTAAAACAAAAAACAAGACTGATTACAAATATGGTTTTGCTTTTTAGAATTAACTTTGACATGAAATTTTTTTTTTCTTCAAGCTGAAAATTGTTTTTGTTTTTATTTTCCATGTGATTTTACTATTCTAAGAGAATTTGTGTTTCTTCCACAGAAATCAGTGCTGATTTTGATTTGGTCTTCCAACAACAATCAACAAAAGACTACGTCCACCTAAGAATGTTTCCCAATCCTGAAGAGATCAGCGTTTGTTTCTGGATGCGAACTTTGGATGTTACCAGCATGGGTACAATTTTCTCTTATGGTGTAGAAAATAACCAACCTCAAAATACAGACACTTTCACACTCTATGATTATGGGCGTTTACAGGTAAAGAAAACTTATTGTTAATGTTGTGCAAAACTTCATTTTTAATAACCACACTCTGGGAAAGACATGAAACACAAAAACTCTTTGAGGAACTCAACAAAAAGGAAATGCATTTTGCGTAACTAAAAGCAATTCCAAAGTTGAAAAACAAAGAATACTATTTTTTAAAGTTATTTAGACTTTTTAGACTATTATTATCACCTTCATTGTTATTGCAATTAGATTTCATTTGGGAGATATGGATTGATGATTAGGATTATTTGGATTATTATTCTCATCTGGATTGTTACATTCACTTTGATATTAGGCTTCAGAATTGGTGAGATAAGGATTGATGTTTGATTAAAAGTACTTACATTTTTCAAACTATTATTTTCATCTGGATTGTTATATATTTTGTATTTACTTTCATAGTGGATTTTGGATGAGGATTGATGATATTTAGATTATTTCGACTATCATTATCATCTTGATAGTCAAAATATTTCAGACCATAAAATCTTTCACCTTCATCAAATGATTTTTGTCAAAATCAGAACTATTTAATCAACACAGGAATTTTTACGGCGAACTCAAAAATCTGAACGGAATAACACACTTATCTTTTTACTTAGTCCAGGATTCTTTTCATTAAATAAGTCAATATGGAAGATCCACTTGGAACAGTGGATAAACCCTTGAACTTTGAATTCAGAATACACAAGTTCAAATCATAGTCATTCTATTATGTTCACATTCGGGCCAGTACCCTTGGGAAAGGTATAGATCTCCATATTCCTTCCAAAAAGATGAAATAATTAAAAAAATTATTGAATATACATGGAAAGAAAACAACATTGCATGCTCTTACAACAATCAGAAATTTATTTTTAGCAACAACTGTGAAAACCTATTTCTTTCTCTTCTTATCTTTAAAAGACAATTTTACTTATAAATATTAGAAAATAAATGTAACTAACCTAAATACTCTTTTCTTATTTAATTTGTTTTCTAATCTGTCCAAAAGAAACCAACTTTTTTTTTTACAATTGCCTCTTTTATCAAATTTTCTTATTTAGTTATTTGTTAATGGTCAGCATTTAATCATTGGACTTTCCTTGAATGATGGTCTGTGGCATCATTTGTGTACAACATGGAGTAGTGTACAGGGTGAATGGTTTATATATGTCAATGGCACTGAAGCAAAACATGGTCAAGGATTGGCTACTGGATTCAAATTACCCTCAGGTGGAGACTTTCTCATTGGTAAGTTTTAAAATATATGAAATTTAAGCAACTTTCTCTTTATAAAAAATCTGCTGAAAACAAACAAGTTATTTTGATGGTTCTAATAAATTCTAGCCTTCCACACAATCTGTTTCAGTGTTTTTGTTACCTTGACTGTGTCTATTTGTCTCCATTTTGAAGATTGAATTTATAGCCAGAGTTACAAGGAACCAGCCAATTAAATGTTTTCAATTTTAAACATTAATCTATTTTTTATTTTGACTGAACAAAACTTGTGATGACACTCTTTTTGTAGAATGGATTTAATAATAATATTTGATTACTCTCTCACTAGATGATCAAAATACCTTGCATTATTTCATGTTTTAAACTGGAATTTAATGTTAAGACTATTTTCACTTTATGATAAACCCTTTTTTCTTTTAACTTATATCAATTTAAGAATTTGACTTTTTGTCACCTACAAAAATAGCTCTAAACATAATACACTCTTATTCCTTTTTTGTAAGCAACCAGTGGCTTTTCTTTAGTGCTAACAACTCTTTTCATGATGTTTCATCACATTCTGGTCCAACCCAGTCAGAAATTGAATCCTGCTACATGTTGCTTTGAATAGATGACCACTTTGAGTACAGCCCATTTTACACCCTTTATCATTCCTCCACATTTTTGTCGTGTGTACTTGACTGTAACAAAAGAATGATGAACACGATGCAAAGACCAAGGATAACATTTAAATATGTTCATTACGTCTTACTCAATCAAATGACTCTTCATTTCCCTCTTAAACTGACCACCCCACCTTTTATATATATTCCCAAAGCTAGCTTCAGGTGTTTCCACTAAGCTAACATGTTCTACAGTAGCAAGTGTTTTTGGGATTTGGCAAATTTTGACACTCCTCACTGACATGGCCCGCCAGCTAATGGTGACATTATTGTGTTGACATATGATATTTACTTGGTCAAGCACCAACCCAAGTTAGGCACAAGGCTATTTTTATGTGCTCATCCCTGGGCTTTTGAAATCAGTGTTACCCTTCACCAAGATGAGCTACTCTCCCGAGTTAACGAGCCTCATCTGCCCGAGACAGCTGAAAGTGAATGCAATGGTTTACGTGGGATTTGAACTCGTGTACTATGTATCTAAAGACCAACCTTTTCCCACTGCTCCAACCTCGCTGCCCACATCTGGATTCGGCAATAATGTCACATTATATTATAATTATTATTTTCATGAGTTTTCAACCAGTTTGAATCAAAGCTTGCATGCTGTTAGCAACCAATGGCTTTTACCGAAGTGAGAGGGAAAACAATTCTCTTTGTGATCCTTCAATACACTTCACTCCATTGTTGTCAGAGACTGTATGGTGCCACATCTCATTGAGTTCTTGCACTTGCCATTAGTCTTGACTCTGCCAACACCCAGTGGTACTCTCTGATGGATGAGGGAAAATATTATTATTTGAGATGTTTAGTATATATTCCTTCTGAGACCATCTTCTAATTTTTCTTTTTTTTTTCTTCAGGTCAGGATGTCCATGTGCTTTTTGGTGCTTCAAATATTATTGAATCTTTTGTTGGAGAGATAAGTCAGTTGAATGTTTACAACCACATACTTACCGAAATGGAGATAAAAAGTTTGGGCAATCTTTCTAAATGTAACACTGCTTTTGGCAATGTTCTTGCATGGAGCCAAGTACCTATGAGAACACACGGAGATGTTCATATAAGGAACAATTCTCATTGTATGGGTATGTAACAAATTGCACTGTTAATAAGAGAATGATAAATAATAATCTGAAAGCTAATGACATTGCATCAATCTAAAAAAAAATTAAATGATTCCTTGAACTTTGTTAATTACATGACTTTTATTAAACTACGAGGATTGTTCCAAAAGTAATACCACTGATTTTTTATTCTGTCTGAATGGATCTGAGGGGATTGCAAATTGCATTGTTATGATGAATGAACTTATGCAATCATCACCTGAAAGTTCCACCTTTCTGTTGTAAATATTGACAGTGTGAGATTCTAAGAAAGCAATCCTTGTCATGGACGTGCACCTGAAGCAAAGATGTGTCATTGAGCTCTTCCATACAGAAAAAAATTGAATACATCAACATTCACTGGTGCTTTTTAAGCATTTATGAAACAAATGCAGTTGATTTTAGCACAGATATGAGATGGGTTCGTCAATTTCATAGTGGCAAAAGAGATGTGAGGGACAAAGCACACTCTAGATCCCCATTCACATGCTCTAGTTCATCACTAGCAAAAGTGCATGGAGAATAGTAGTGACTATGTTGAAAAATGATTTATGTAGCACAAAAGGTTGCTCATTTTAGTGGTACCACTCCTGTTTTTGTAGCCCTTCAACTTTTTGAGTTAAAAGTTAAAAAATAGGAGACATTACTTTTGGAACTATCTCATACTTTAAAATTGCTTGTTTGAATTTGTGAAATGAGTTTTAAAGATTGTTATTATACAAATTATTTGGATTTATATTCTCGTCTTTATAAAAACATTCACAATATTTAAGTCAATATGCCCTTTAGCTTCCTTTCAGTATTACTCAAACTCATAAGCCCTCTCAAAAGTGCAAACTGTGTTCTTCCTTTAATCCCTGGAGGTAGTCTGTCCATATTCCATAATCACTAACTGTTACAATTCCAAGCTATTAATGCTTCCAATCAAGGTTGACCCCATATATTCCCTAGATGAATTTCACTCAAAGTTTATATAAACCAATGCCTAAAACACTGTGCCATAGATCTGTTCTAAGTGTAGGTTGCAAAATAAAAAATCTAGATTAATGGGCACCTTTGAGCCCGCAGCCTATTAGGAACCTGTTTAATTAAAAAGCGAAATAAATTATAATTTTTTTATTGCTTAAAAAAAGAAAATGAATTTACAAAGGAATTTTTCAAAGAAAAACCTATTTGTTTTGCCATTCTCTTAAGGTTTTGCTGAATAAATCTTATTTTATTTCAGATATCAACGAATGTCTGTTTCCAAACGTTTTTCAATGTGGCCAGAACAAGCTTTGTAATGATATGGTTGGTGGCTATGAGTGTGATAAATGCAAATATGGCTATCAAGGTTCAAAATGTGATGAAGCGATCAATGAATGCAGTTTAGATGTATGTCTTAATGGAGCCCAATGTAAAGATGGTCCTGATCCTTATGATTACACCTGCTTCTGTACTGCAGACTTTACAGGTTAGTATTTTATTTTTATTTTTTCTATCAAAGTACTATTTGACCTCTGAGGCCATAAGATTGGGGATCGCTTTTTTTTTCATTACATTTTCTTTACTTGAGTGAAGTGAGGGTGAAGCAGTGGTAAAAGCTTGGACCTTGGAATCGTATTACATGAGTTCAAATCCCAGTCAAAACCATTACATTCACTTTCAGCTGTCTCAGGGGACAAGGCTCGATAACTTGGGAGAGTAAATCATCTAGGTGAAGGAAAACACTGATTAAAAAAGTTCAGGGATATAATGAGTACATAAAACTGGCCTTGTGCCTAACTTGGGTTGGTGCTCAACCAAATAGATATATCCTTTATGTTGCTAATAACTGTCAAAATATCTTTAAAACCTTCAAAAACAAAATCATTTCAAATCAAAGATTTATTTATTTAGTTCTGAATTTTGGAGTGATTTTCTTTTCCTTTTTTAATTCTATAAAAATTAATTTTGTGTATTTGTCTTTTATTGACTTGTTGTCTGACAGACATGTAGTTTTATGACAGGAATTAGAATATTATAATCCATTTTGTAAATCTAAAAATTATAAATACTGCAGTCACTTCTAGTCAGAATATTACACCAGTTATCACTAATTTAAACAATTTTAAGCTCTATTTCTGAAGGTCTTTATATAAGTTTTATATAAGGTTTTTATATAATTTTTTTGTATAAAGGATAAAATTTACATTTTAATATCAATAGTATCATGTACATTTCTTAGGTCCAGCTAAACATGTTACACTTTTTGATATATTATCTTTACTAGAGTCACTAATAACTTCTACAACACTATTAGAACCTAAAAAGTAATTTCGTTTTAAATCAAAAATTTCCAAAATCACTATTTTCAAAGATGAAAAATAAAGACAATTCCTTACTATTCATTTCCCTTTGTTAATTCTTTTCAGTTTTGCTTTTACATTCATTTTTATATTTTAGGTCCAACTTGTGCAGATCATGTTACACCTTGTCCAATTCCTGATCCATGTGGCCCTATCAGTTCCTGTGTGCCATCTAAGAATGGATACTACTGCAAGAAGAGAGGTGGATCCATGGAACCAGGGATTTTAACTATTGACTGCAAATCAATAAATCCTTGTGAAAATAATGGTAAATGTATATCTCGACCAGGCAAGCCGGACAAATGTGTGTGTCCACCAATGTGGAAAGGAGAGCTTTGTGATATTTTCTACAGGACTGATTGTGACCTTTCACCTTGTCTGAATAATGGTAAGTTAAGAATATTTTTAACCCAACTAGACACCATAGATTTTTTACCTTATACTTAATAGAAGGAATGAAACATCTTGTTCTTTTTGTTAAAGACTTGTAATCCTGACTAAGTCAAATGCAGCTTTTTTTAAATAAATTGAATTCTATAAATTGGAATATTTCTCTAAGAGAGTTATTTATATAAACTTCCTGGTCAACTCAATTATTTTGTGGATCTTCTGGTAAAAAATAATGAAGACAAAAACTTCTTTTGCTGAAAATCTTGTCTTTATAATTACTTTGTACCTGCATTTAATACTTCTATCAATATTTTGGTTGGTTTATCGGGTGGTTGAATAGTTGGTTTAATGGTTTGTTGGTCAGTCAGTTGGCTGATTAGTCATCTTTAATGGTATGACAACCTTTTTAGTGATTTGATGTCAAGAACAACCAATTTCTACAAACATATTTTTGTTTTCATTGCCAGTTTATTAGAAGAACAGTAATTGCACTATTTCAATGATAGCTAGAAGTTCATACTGTTCCTCAGACTATTAGCCCAAATGTAGACATAATGGAATAACTGGGATTTGAACATTATAATTGTATTGTCTGGACAGTTATCCACTGCTCCAAAACCAAATTGAAGATAACTCTTTCTGGAACTAGTCATTTGCTGTTATCTCTGGCTATAAAAGTAATCTTAGAAATCTAGAAAAATGTATCTCTTCCATTCACCAAAAATTCTGCAACAGAATTTCTTTGTTTGTTTGTTTGTGTTTTTACGGCATATCAACCATTTTAGGTCATTTGATGCTGAGAACAATCATTTTTGGTAAACGTTAGTTTTTGTACA
>JAYKTE010407797.1:0-10581 GCA_036873565.1 Xipholeptos notoides
TTTTCAAATCTTTATATAATTTCCTAACCACTAATAACCTGTTTAAATATATATATATATATATATATATATATATATATATAGTGTGTAGGGGGTATGCGTATATATATAGTGTGTGTGTGCATATGTGTGTGTCTGTGGTATACATATATATATGTGTGTGTGTGTGTGTCTGTGTGTGTATGCATATATATATGTGCGCGTATGTTTGTGCATGTTCGTATATGTGTGTTCGTTATAATTGCTATTTGTGACACAGATTATCATAGGAAGTTTTACGCTTTCAATATTTATTGACAGAAAATGAGATATGTGTACATGATGGTTTTTAAAGCATTTACAAAAAATAAAATCTTTTACATTTTCAGAAAGTCACCTTTTCATGAAGAACTAGTTTGACGCAATCTCTTTTCTTTCCCTTAACTCATTTTTTTTTTTTTTTTTTTTTTTTTTTTACTTAGGTCTTTTTTTAATTTAACTCTTTAGTTCCATTCATTCTTACAACAACCACTTGTAAGTCAAATAATCACATTTACTCTCCTTAAAACAATTAGACAAAAAATACACACAACTGCGTCCACTTGTATGTGTGTCTGGGTGTGTGTGATTTATTTTTACAGCATATCAACTATTTTAGGTGATTTAACAATCATTTTTGGTAAACGTTAATTTTTGTCAACACTTAGTTTTTTTGAATAACACATTATGCATTATTTAACCCATATCTGGAGGGAATGTGGCGATTCATACCTTTCCCAAGGGTATTAGTCCGAACATGAACACAAATAGAACGACTGTGACTCGAACTCACGTACTATGATTCCGAAGTCCGACTGCCTATCCACTGGGCCAAGCCGAAATCTCAGTGTGTGTGTGCGTGATGAAGCTAATGTATTACTTCCAATAGGAAAATGACAAGATACAATACTTTTTAAGTGGTTAGCCATGCTACTTTGGTATTAAAAAAATGAAGAAAAATTAAACAAAGCAATGAAATAAAAAATAAAATTAAAAAACTAAAAAATAAAAGGAAAGTAAAAATGCATAAAAATTTGTCGCTGAGTTGGAAGGAAAAAAACATAAAAAAACAATGTAAATGACAAAGAAAAGATTGAAAAAAGAAAAAAAATATGTATAAAAAATAAACGGAACAGAAAAGCCAGAAAAGCATAAAAATTGAGTGGAATAAGTTATTCTTGAAATGAAATAAAAGCAAACAGAAATAGAGTCAAAGATAGAAATATTGAATAACTAGAATTATTACTCGACCTGGTTGGGGATTGCTTCTATGCTCCTTTTGGGCTTAGTTTAATTTGTACTTTTTGTAATTGCAACTTTTTTTTTTTTTACTAACAAAATTACCATAATTTTTTAGAAGATAAAAATTGTTTTTGTAAATTCCGGTTATATTGACAGCAACGATCAATTTTTTTTTTAAATTTTGACCCCTTTGCAGCTATGTTCTCAGAAGCAACCCGAATGTGTTTCCCATGCCCGAATACACCATATATCAAACTCTAAGTCTCCCGATTAAAAATTATTAAAGTAGTTTGGTAGAGATCATTCCTCAGACACACAAGGTCATATATATATATATATATATATATATATATATATATATATGCTCCATTCATAATTATTAAATGTTTTAAGTTTCCAACTGAATGAAATTGACTAGAAATTATAAGGAAGAGAAAAAGAATACTAATAGTTATATAATTACTTATTTTTCTACCTCTTTCTTACAATTTCTACTCAAGCTCATTCAGCTGGACACACAAATACACACATCCATAAGATAAAAATGAAAAAGTAGTAGTAACGAAGGAGAATTTAATATAAAATCATTTTTGTTGATAAACAGAAGCAAAACGTTTCAAAGCAAATGAAAATTGTGAAAGAATGAGCAAGAGTTAAAGAAAAGTAAACAGAAGAAAAAATATAGTTTTACAAAAAAAAAAAATGGAAAAAAAAATTATAGAGCAAAAATAAATCAAAGTAATAAAGAAAATTAAAAGAAAAAGAAAAATAAAGGAGAAAGAAATAAAAGAAATCACGGACGAAAGAAACAGAAGAAACATAGAAAAAAAAAGCCAAGAATAAGTAAAACAATAATAATAATAATCTGAGCTTTTTTTCTATTTCTAGAAGTCACATGCGATGTAAATCGATTTACAGCAAAAATTGTGACTAATTCGAGGCAAACCAGCTTTGAAATAAAAACGGAGCGTTCGCTTCTTTTTATAGTAAAGAAGCGGATTTTTCTTTTTTTTTTAGTTTTTTTTGTAGCATTCATTTTTGTTTAGATAATATTATTGTTTTTAATAAAGACAAACTTTTTTGTTCTTGCGTCTATTCGTATGATTTTGTAGCATTTGTATTGCTCATGAGTATAATTTGCTCAAAGTCTTGATGGTTTATTTATATTTATATACTTATTTGAACAGGTCCCACTATTCTTATTTGCAGGTATCTTTTAACCGGAAGAAGAAACGGTTTATATTCGATGAAAAGTCTTTAGAATTATAATAAAACAATATTTTTCTCCTGGTAGCCAACAAGATAAGGTTTATTATAGTTCAAGGAAATTTATTGTGTCAAAAATTGTGAGAACCTTTTAAGCGGCATTGCGTATGTGCGTTGTGCAGACTAAGAATACGGAAAGAGGTTCAAGATGGCGACTGCGACCTTTTATAATAATGTGGCGTCGCAAAATCGCACAATGTCTCACTGCGCGTATGCAAAATAAGGTGACCTCCAAATCTTATGAAAATGGGTCACTTTGAGAAGAAGGAGGGGAAAGGCGATACGAGAGCCTGCAGAGTTTATTGGTGATCGTCACCGTGTTGGTTTGCGTATTTGCTAAACTGTATTCTCGTTTGATCGGATTTTTTTCTCGATGAATGGTATAAACGTTATGAACGAGATTTAGGATTATTTCTTCAACTGTGAGAAAATAACAAACCTGCCTTTAGGAAGTTTCCAACACTAAAATATTTTTCAATAATGTTAGTATTAAGTTCTTATTATCACCGAGAAAAATCACTTTAAATAGCCTATAAAAATGGTGGATTTTTTTATGTGTATAAAATCATTAAAACATTTTCCATAAATTTTCCAAAGCGAAATTGTGTTGTATTAGTTCGTTATATCAATCTTAATACACAAATACAGTTAAAGGGTTAGAGTTTAAAATTGTTGTTAGCATGTCCCAAAGTCTGACCAATTACAATTCAGCTTTTTATTCACTGTGACAATATTACCACATCAATGATGGTTTTATTAAAGATTGTACAATTAGATTCCCTCAAAAGTGCAACATTTGCACTTGGGGTGGAGAATAGCATGATGGTCAAAGGAGAATTTGGTATTCGCTGGTCTATTTTTCCGTACTTCCAACCTAAATCTAGCTCACAAAACGAAAAATCCAGAGTGATAATGACCTTTGGACTCACAGTATATATATTAGAGATCGGTTTCATCCATGTTATGAATCTCATTTGGGAGAAGTCCATTTTGGACAGTGAGTAAACACAAATGGAATGACTGGTATTTTAACTTGTGTACCACAATTCCGAATGTCTGTGCACAGGGCCTAATCGACTTCCCGTATACAATATTAAATGACACAGAATTTATAAACTTTTTTAATTAAATTATATTCTTCGATATGTTTTAAAACTGATGAGGTCAGCATATTTACACTCTCTGAAATCTAACTTAAATGTAAGGTAATGATGTGAAAACGTTTTTCTTGTTTTTTTACGAGTACCGAATTATGCAGTTATTTAGGTTTTCAGTTTTCATATTCTTTGAATACAAACAGCAATCTGATTCCAAGGCCATTTATCGTCAGCTCTGATAACATGGAACTTTAGCAAGTTCATTTCTTCTCACTTATTGATTGATAAATCTTAATATTCCAAAGGCAAATGTCTAATTAAAATCAAAAGCTTAATTTCAATACGCACACTTCTACGTATATGCTGGAAATTAAAACGATCGAAAAATTGTTTCTGAAGTGTTTTGACCTTGCAATAAATTTTTAAAAATATTTTTTAGATCCCATTGATAATTGGGTTTTATTTAATAACTTACGAAACTGCTTGCTATATATATATATATATATATATATATATATATATTCACGAAGTGAGCATTATTACATGGTGAATTTTCTTTCAATAAATATCAATTATAACAAATTAGTTGGGATTAATTATTTTTCGTAATTGAAATGTTTAATTTACAATCTAAGTCCTTCTCAGTGTTATAGCACTGTAAAAAAGGTTAGGTTTTCGTTAAGGGATACAAAATACTTGAGGAATTACTTTTATCATTTTTATTCTTAATGTATATTGTTAATTCTAAAAGTATTAAGCATTAATCAGACAATTTTTCTCATCCATATTATTTTCTTTCTCACTTTCAGATGAGGCATGATAAATTCTAAAAGTATTATTCGGACTATTTTTCTCATCCATACTATTTTTTTTTATCACAACGTTTTTACCGAATCATCCTTCAACCTTCCTCGGGTGTTGTTACGAGATATGAAATAGTATAGTTCAGTAATAGAGTCCGATTAATACTTTTAAAATTCATCGTACTTCATCTCAAGTATTTAAAAAATAGTATATAGTTAATTTTACTTAGAGTATTTATTCTATATGTATATCGTTATGTCTTATTTTCGGGATTTTTTTCCTGAGCGTGAGAAAGAGATTCAGCTCAAGATTATCGAAGATATTTTTAACAAATTGTGTAGGTTTTAATTTACATTTTATCATTTATTAGATTAATGTTTTCAAAGGAAACCTAATTTTTAATTTGAAATTGTAGTTTTTATATTCGTTTGGATTATTCTAATAGATGTGTTACGGCACTTAGAAGCTATTTTCGGGATGGTTTTCTTATTCGATTATTGCTACTTTTTGTTTTATACCTTTCTTTTTTTAGATTTGTTTTAGTTATTACACACCAACCAGTAATATTGTATGGTTTTCTTCGGGAATCTTTTTATGCTTCTTTCATTATTCTGATTTGTGCATTTCATAATTTCAAGATGTTTTTTCTTTTTAAGAAAGCTGCTGTAATTTTTTGAAAGCGAAAAATTATCTCAGTATATATTATCGCAGTTATATCGAAACCTCAAAAATCAACGTAAATCCCTTACATCAGATGCTAACGGGCAGCAACGATCCAAATTTTCAAGTTTGTCACTTATCAGAATATCTGACAGTATTATTTCTAACAAGGGAGTAAACAGAGACGGCGGATCTGCATGCCGTGACTCTTCCAGGAATAAGTCATTTGCTCTTGTTGACATGCATTCGGAAATCAAACCTTTAACCTCACTCGTTGAATTCTTCCCAAGCCAATACTAATAGATGATGTGTCGAAAATTTCCTGACAAACCCTTTCGCTAATTCTGCCACTAAAGAGTGCCTTGTTAGATCGAATCGTTCCAATTGACAGAAAAAGCTGTCCAAGATTGGATTCTCTAGTTTATGACAGGCGGCATCACAAGGTTGTTCGTCACTCAATTCAAACAGCCAAGCCAATTACAGCAACATGCGTTTGTATATTAAGGAAACTGCAGTGGCAATAACAGCAGGTTTGTTATGTAAATTTAATGCCATACATCAGATTGGCCACGTTATTCATGATTTGCGCTTAGGGTGTGTGTGTGTATGCAAGATGCCGAGAACATCTGCTCAGATACACTTCAATATAGAAATCTTCGAGTAAATTGATAAAGATTCTGACATCTTATTGAAGCAATTACATGCTAAATCTACTTTCTAACCCACAACAGATATTCATCATTTATATATAGCATAGGTTTTCCCTTGATCAATCGTGCATTAAACACACGCACAAGATACAGAATACGTTGTGGACTTTTTTTTCTTGAAGTTCCATCAAAGCCATTTTATCTTGTTTTCCTCTTTACATGCCTATTTTGTGGTTTCAGTTTGTTTATTCATTTATTTTCATTCTAAACAGAGTTTTTCGTCTGTGTGAACTTCTTAAGCACCCGAAAGATTAATTTCAAATTAACCTCTGTAAATTGAGTACGACAAAAAGCGGTTAGCAGCCAACATTTTGACCCAAGCTTATTTCTGCAGTAAAGAAGGAAGAATGTATTTACGATCAATCAGTATAACTTTCCAATATGGTCAATGTCAAAGAGGATTGGTGGAACTTTTTATAATAAGATTTATATAAGATCTCTAGTCTTAAACTATTCACATCTGCTTCCATTTTGCTGATATAAATCACAATCATAAATGAACGTTAAACAAGGCTTTGCTTCTTTTACTAAACAATATGTATCAATAATATTTTTTAATATTCAGATTTTATTTCTATTTAGCCAGCATCTTATTATCTTCTGATTATCATACTTCTAAAATTATGTCAGTATGTTTTAATCAAATAAAGATAAATGTTTTTTTTTTAATCTTAAATGACATAGAAGTGTAATAAATTCAAATAAGTTATGAGTGATCGGAAGTATCGTTCAATATAAAAGTAGAAAAGTTCTTATGAGTTCATATGAGAGTTGGATTTTGTGATGTAGTGTAAAAATACTTAGAAGTCGTAGTGTTTAAATGAATCATCAATAATGATAAGAATGACGATATTTTACCAAAGTAGTATTTTGAAAATTAATGGATAGGTGAGAAATTGACCGTTATCAAATAACCTCAATCAACATGCCTCTAGTACCACGGGTTTACCTAAATACCCTTATCTTATAAGTAACAGCAAACCTGTGTTTCCTGTGCATTTTTTAAAAAAAGTTTTAAATGGCTATACATACATATATCAAATTATATCATTATAATTAAACGCAAAGTCTTGCAGAATCTAAAACAGTGTCTGACAGCTGTTTCGATTTTATTGGAAATTATCAAACAATATTGTTAACATTCCAGAAACTAAGTGGGATTCGAACTTGCAGAAACAAACAGTAACGACTGGCTCACGACACAGTTATGTGTTCGCAATCGGAATTTTTACGGTTTTACTTTTAGTCGTAGTAGTTGAGACGACAATCATTTTTTTTAATCTTTAAAACAAGATTGCATTCGTATATGTCCTTAACCTTATCCTGCCAAGCATAGAAGTTTCTTTATGATTTAGGGTTTTATTTTTTTAATTAAAATTTATAATGGCTTTGTGATATATTGTTTTCAAGTGTATTCAACATCACTGTTTTACATATAAACCTCTATTGTTATTTAAAATGCACTTTTTTGTCATGACTTCTCTCACATTCCTTGGCGGCTATTTCATATCTCTCAATTTTAATTTAAAATAAAGCATAATTTTAACTTATTTTTAAAATCCTTTTATTTCAACTGAAAGAACAATTGAAAGTTGTTTATAAGACTCTGGAGTGTAATCAAGTTGGTTTTAAAAAAAATTCGTATGTAATGAAAATTGATTTTTGAACTAAAATTACGACTTTCTACGCTAGTTCAAAAGTTATTTTCAATTTAAGGAACAGTGGTAGAAAATAGGTTAACCCTTTGGACCCTTGCATAATAAGTGATAACTAACGAAAAACACGATACATAATTTCTATTTACCCGAGCCAATCATGGAGGGTCGAAATCTCGGTCGTGTAGTCTTTTTCGCTAGGTCACCAGGGACGAGATATCGTCTTTCAGAGTCCAAAGTGTAAGGGAAAATTATATTTTCACAGTACATGAATAAGATTCATGCTCCCTTTACCGCCTCCTAACACCGCAACTTCCGAAATGAGTTTATAGTTCAAGGCGTTGTCAGTGTATATCACTATTTTCTAGTTTAAAGAGAGCTCTTTTCACACCCCAAACATATCAGGGTACATTTTCTTTTTATTTGCCGTAACGAATAATTGCTCTCTGTTTCATGTTTGCGTGTCTATTTTTTTATGATCTTTGTGAACATCTCGTTTACTATTCGGTCATCTCGTACGAATGTTACAAAATAAAACCAAAAAAAAAAGTTGTAAATCATTTTTTTGATGTTGCTATAAAACAAACAGCCATAAATAGAAAATAGAGACTCAAAGATGACAAACTTTCACAGGTTTGCGTAGATTTCAATGATTAGGATATCACTATGAAACGATGCTATCTATGACAAATATGCGTCGTTTAGGATAAAGCATTTTATTGTCTGTTTGTTTGTGTTTTACGGCTTATCAAATATTTTAGGTCATTTAATGCCGAGAACAATCATTTTTGGTAAATGTTTTTTTGTCCACACTTAGTTTTTAGAATAACACAATATGCACTATTCAACCCATAGTTGGAGGGAATGCTGGGATTTATACCTTCCCAAGAGTATTAGTCCAAATATGAACGCAAGCAGGCGACTTGGATTCGAACTCGAATACTATGATTTCGATGTTTGACTGCCCATCCATTGGCTAAAATCAACTTCTCCTGAAAGTAGAGACTTAAAGACGACAAACTTCCACAGTTTTGCGTAGATTTCAATCATTAGGATACCACTCCACTATGAAACGATGCCATCTACGACAAATACTATATCCATTATTTAGGTTCCAGCTGCTTATATTCTATTCAAATCTATTTGATCTTAAGTTCTTTCCAGCAACTTGTCGAATGAAAAATCTATTATATAAAGGATTGATTGATTGCTCAGTTTATTGGCCTATCAACAGCTGTGTGGCCATTTAAGGCTTACAGAATTTGTTTTTTTTTCTTTCTTTTTTTTTTTGTATGTTGTGGATATAGATATTCTTCACTTTTTGATTGAGCAAGATGAGTTTGGAGATTATATTAAAATTTGTCATCGGGACGACTGGGATTTTAACTCACTTACTACAATTCCGAGGCCTTACTGCCTATCCACTGGCCATTTTATGTAAATGAATATAATATATTTGGAAGGAGGCAAATGTGAAGAGTTTTCATTTTTTTTTATTACTTTAGGGAGGTTAGAATATCTTGCCTTAAGCTTCGAAATATTTAGAAAAAATATGGGTGAAATTTGATGATCTATTTAATATGTCGGTGAAAAATAAAAGACGGATCATGAAATAGATTAATGAATAACCACCAATTACATGAAAATTGGTAGTTCAAGTTTCTAAAACATGCAATATTAATCTTGTTTGGATTTGTTAACGGCATATCAACCTTTTCAAGGTCATTTAATGCGGATAACAATCGTTTTTAACGTTCTTTTGTCTACACGTAGATTTTTTAATAACATAATATGCACTATTTAATCCATAGCTGGGGGAAATATGGGGGTTTATACGTTTCTAAAGGGTATTAGTAGGAATGAAGAGACAGAGAAGAGACAACTGGGATTCGAACGCTCATATTACAATTCCAAAATCTGACTGTATATCCACTGCCCTAAGGGGACTTCCCACTATAAATCTAGATTTTTTATCTTTATTGAAGTTTGGGCTTCTATTTTCATCTTGTGTTCATTCTTTACAACGTTTTATCCTATGTACACTTTGGCTAACTCGAGAACCTTCATGTCGATATCTGTAGGCACCCACCTTGCAATATCAATGTTTTATTTACGTGATGTCATTTTATTTTTTAGTTACTTTCGCTTCAAAGTCAGGATTGAAACTATTACCTCCAGATGATTGTCACTTAGAATCAGTTTAAAGTAACTAATATGGCAACTAAGCCAGGTGTTTTGGTAGATTTCTAATTGATTATTATTTGTTATTCACTGAAAAATCAACTATCCGTGTCAACAAAGTAGGTTTACAAAAAATTAACGGTTTTATTATTACTATTATTATTATTATTATTATTATTAACACTTGAATAAAATCATTCATTATATAAAAAGGAGTAATTTCCCTCTAAAAAATTATGTGCAGATAATTTCTAATACTACTCATTTTACATTCATTTTTGTGAGCTTCTAAAATCTTCCATAATTATTTATTTGGTCTCATCTAGGAATTTTCAAATTTTTTTTTTCTAGACACGCTTTCCTATTAGACAATCATTAATGCATTATATATTCAATGCCTCAAAGACAAATACTGCATGGAGACAGAAAACATTCCTTGGCATCTTAAACTGACTTAAGATTTGTGGTTCTAAATAAGTTGGTCGCATTATCCTTAACTACAAGGAGTTATCAATTTAATATAGTCTTATCAACTCTCCTCTTTAATTTTGTAAGCATTTAAAATGAATTCAATGAATTGATCGTTGCGAAATTTATATCTACAGGTTAAGATTTGGCAGCCAAAATATATACGAAATAAAATTCTTTTGTTTCGAAATAGAGAAAATAGTGGAGCGGCTTATGGGTAAAATAGTACAAATGGTGAGCTTTGCATGAAGCTTTGTTCGTATGTACCCAACTCAAACATATCGTTAGCGACTCAAATTTCCGCCATTTTCAAGATGGCCGCCATGATTTTAAATATGGCGTTATTTTTACTGGTTTTTCCTACTTTTTTCCTATTTTTATAATTTTATGTTACTTTCCCCAAGTCCATGTAACCTATATCTAAAATTTCAAGTGTTTAATGGCGGAGTAGTTTCAGAGATCGCAAAGGTCAAATTTTTC
>JAYKTE010407908.1:0-10581 GCA_036873565.1 Xipholeptos notoides
GTACATTGTTCTATTTTCTCTTCTATTAAACCTTTCATTGTTTAAATAATTTCACTTTGTTCGTTTTATATTTAAAAAGGTTGAAAAGACATTTTTTTCACTCAATACTTGAAAGATTATCAGTGAAAAAAAAACAGTCACCAAAGGATAAGTATTTTATTATTTTTAGTCGCCACTTATAAAAATAACTCGCAAATGCGAGTGATTCACTCGCAATGTAGAGCCCTATGGACATCACCTGTCTCATACCTTTTGAGTTACTGCGGAAGCGATGGGGCCACATGAGTGTGTGTGTCTGTGCAACAGCCACAACCAATCAAAACAATGTAGAGCCTAGTCAGTATCTAGATGGGGATGTGGAAATACACAGATTAGTGTCTGATAGTGCGGTTAAACCACCTTTAGTCTTTGTTAAGAATCAAGAATAACAATAGATTTTGCTTCCCTTTAGTTTATTCACTGATTTTTCGGAATCCTTGGGATGTAGCTTGATAATTTGTACAAGTATTTTTCAGACTGCTGTCCTCATCCATGTTATTGCGGTCTTCACATAACATGGATGAGGACAGCAGTCCTAAAAATACTTGTACAAATTTATTCACTGACTAGAGAATAATGATACAATATGTAGATTCTGGGTTTTTTTTTTGGGGGGGGATTTTTTTTGTCAGGTTAGGAAGGAACAGGTTGCTCCTAGCAAGTGGATTAATGATTTAAGCTACCTCACCCAACCTTGCCATCGATTTACTAACCGACTTATGCACAATGAAAATAAACAAATATTTATTTATATCTTTTAATCTCCAGTATGCCAGTTATTGGTGTTTCAGGATTAAAATGTAAATGGCATTCTAGACACAGATACCGAATGAAAAAATGATTAATAGATCTGTGATTGTGTATATATACACATATCTATATCTATACATACACAAAAATCACTAATGTAATTTTACTTTTTCATTTGGTGTCAAGGTCTAGACCAGACATTATATATATATAATGGTGGTCTGAACGTTTGTTTTCATTTTGATTTGTGATTTTTGTAATTCCAAATTTTAACCCCTAAACAGCTATTTGGGGAAGTCAACTTGGGCCAGTGGATAGGTAGTCAGACTTCAGAATTGTAGTACACAAGTTCAAATCCCAGTTGTTCCGTTTGCGTTCATATTTGGACTAATACTCTTGGGAAAGGTAAAAATCCCAACATTCTCTCTAGCTAAATGATTGTTCTCGGCATTAAATGAACTAAAAAGGTTAACAGGCTGTAAAACACAAACAAACAATAACAGCTATCTTTCCAGCTCAAAACCAATTAGAAAGTGTTCCTCAGGTCTGAAGACCCCCATATATCACATTTCAAGTGTTTAGATGCAAAATAGGCAGAGTAGTTTGGTAGAGACTGCAATGGTCCGATTTTTCAACTTTGATACCTTAACAGCTAAATATCTGACTCAAAACCAATTAAAAAATATTTCCCGGGTCTGAATACCTATAAATATCAAATTTCAAGTTTCTAGACCCAAAATTGGCAGAGATGTTTGATAGAGACTGTTCCACACCCACACACACTTTCACAGATATGCAGATTATTATTCATTGGAATCAGAATTGTTTTTATTTTCTAAAATTGATGCGAGACAAGTTAAAGAAAAAATTTCTGAATCACTGGCTTATAAACAATTACAATGTTAGCATTCCTCTGTGGTGACAGCCGAGTACATAAGAGTTCTTTTATTATCACTTAAAATATTAATAACAATAATAAAATGTATATTTAAAACTGGATGCATTTTTAAGTTAATTCCTAATGTTTATACAATAAATTGTAAACATTGAAAACTTTTATAAAGTTAAAGAATAAGTTTTGACATGATAGTTGTTTATTGAATGTATATGATATGTGCTTGGTCAAGGACCAAACTAAGTTAGTCAAAAGGCCAGTTTTACATCCTCATCATATTCTCGGGTTTTTTTGTAATCAGTGTTGCCCTTCACTTAGATAAGTTTCTCTCCTTGAGTTGACGGACCTCATGTACTTGGATTTTTGGAATCAGTGTTATCCTTACACCCAGATGAGTTACTCTCCAGAGTTAACAAGTCTCGTCTGCTTGAGGCAGTTAAAAGTGAATAATGGTTTTGACTGGGATTTGAACTCATATAGAATGATTCCAGAGTCCAAGCTACTTTTTGTTTATTGAATGTATATCTGAGTATGATATAATCTATAATAATCTATATATGTATATATCTATAAAAGTGAAAATGTGTTGTTCGTATGTGTGTGTGTATGCGGGGTCAAGTAATTCTCTATCAAAATACTGTCAATTTTTGGTCTAGAAACTTGAAATTTGATATATGGGGCATTCAAACCCGAGAAAAACTTTTTAATTGGTTTGAGCCAGAAAAATAGCTGCTCAGTGGTCAAAATTTGGATTTGGAAAATACACAGATATAAATTACCTTGTAATTCATTTGAAAGATAAAGGGAGATTATTTTTGAATAAAAAAACCCAACTGCAACCCATTGCACCCAAGCAAGGCCAGGTAATATTGCTAGTCTTATTTAACTTTGTGTGTATGTGTCTGAGGAACAATCTCTACGAAGCTACTCTGTCAGTTTTGGGACTAGAGACTTGAATTTGATAAACAGGGTATTCGGACTGGAAAACACTTTATAACGGGTCAAAATTTGGAATAACATAAACACAGATCAAAGTTACTATGTGATTCATTTAAAAGATTACTTTTAAAAATAAAACGTCTTGGAATTACAAAAAATCGGTCCAAAAGGAGCATCAAAGTAACCGTGGCACGCGAGTAAGGCCAGAACCCCAGCCAGGGAAATTGATAGATAAATAAAGAATAAATATAATTGGAATTAATTGCTAGTAGTGATACATGACTTATAATCATTATTTTTTTAAATATATATTTTTTTATATAGACTAACAAGAAGTATTGCTCAGCTTTGCTGCTGGGTGCTTAAAAAAACTTTAAATAAATTATTTCATCACTATTTTCAATGAAACTATTTGTAAATATAAAATAAAAGTTGCTCCAGGTCTGAATTCCCTTTATGTCAAATTCCAAGACTACAGACACAGAATTGGCGGAGGAGTTTGGTAGGGAAAAAAAATTGCCAGTGCACACGCATTTTTCACTTTTCTAGATATACAGAGTTGAAACAAATTAATTTTCTTTGTTTTATGGTTATTTCTTTTTTTTGTTCAGAGTTCAATAACTTGAATGCATCAATTTACATTTAAGACTATGAACCTATCAATTAAAAAAAAACATACTCAAACCCACCCTCACTTACACACCAAAGTTTACAGCTCACAAAATTATTATATTTTCCGTAGTTAAAAAAAAAAAGAAGTTATTTCAGCTTAAGACTCACAGGCTACATTGCCACCAGAAAATTAATCATTTTTCATGGTTTTTAAAAGCAGTGGGTGTCATCTTTTTTTGAAAAAATTGAGTACAAAAACCATAAGAAAACAAAATTTGGTTGCATTGATTGATTAATTCATTACTTTAATTTTGGCTAGCTTTGTTCCAAAATCTGACAATTACAATTTGGCTTTTACAATAATATTAACTGCCATCAATAATGGCTTTATTAAAGCTTGTGTTGTTATCATTATCAATTCTCACAAGTGCGCAACATCTGCACTTGGGGAAAATAGTATGATGTTAAAGGAGAGTATTGCCATTCGTTTGCATATTTTTTTCTTCCACCCCAAGTATTGGTCCCAGAATGAAAAATCTAGAGTGATATAGACCTTTAGGCCCACAGCCTTACAGTATGAAGTTCCGAGGAGTATTGGCATTTGTTTGACTATTTTTTGTCTTCCACCCAAAATGTTAGTCACAGAATGAAAACTCTAGAATGATATAAACCCTTTGGGGTTTATATCATTATCAGGCTAGCAACAGCAGTAGTCACTATCAGTTTTAGGTATGGAGTTCTCAGACTGTTGTCCTCATCTTTATTATCTCTTCAAGATTTTGGTACATACCCTTCGACAACCTTCAGGTGATTGAACAAAGGAATCTTTATGTTATAATCAAAAGCTTTCACAGATCTTCAAACTTTAACCTTTATTCAATACACAAGAGTATACCATTCTTATAAAGATGAGGACAAACAATATTAACAGTAAAAAAAAATCAATATGCACAAATGATTTTGAAAGACAACACTTAGCAATAGCAGAACTTTACACAAATTTCAAAACAAATTTTGGTTTCCCTTAATCTAAATCTTTTCAAAAGTGGAACTGTGTATGTGTATGTATGAGAGAGTTTGTTCCCAATGAACTCAGACACAGCTTGATCAATTTCCTTGACAAGTCACACCGTTTTACTTTATGCATCTGGGACTGTTCTTAGAAAGGCTTCGTTTCGTTTCAGAATCCCCTATATAAGTATCGAAAATCAAAAAAGAAAGAATGGTCCACTTCAAATGAAATTTTACACACTCTTACAGTTTACCATTGATGGTTGTTCAAACGTCTCATGACTACAGACCCAAAAACTACTTTGCCAATTTTTGGTCTAGAGAGTTGAAATTTGATATATGGACTTTACGGACATGTGGAACAAAATTGAATAGGTTTTCAGTCAGAAAAATAGCTGCTAAGTCAAACATAACACCCGACCAAGGTAGCTTGTAAATCAAGTTCACCATCTATTATTCTAATTAGTGGGGAATGTGAAGATTTAAGTTTAGTTTGTTTGTCTTTAGTTTGAAATAAAAAACCAAAAAATATAAATACAAATAGCATTTAATTTTGAGAAAAAAAACAAGAACTTAATTGGAAAAGTTTGTACGTCTATTTTTCACACTGTTGTCATCATCTTTATCATTGTTACCCTCATGTTGCGGCTGATAAACCCTTTGACCTTCTTCAGAATATCGAACTCGGGAACCTTCACAGTATTGAAATCAAAACTTTCAGATACTGACTGCAGAAACTCAACGCTTTTATATGTTGCTGCACGGTAAGAGTTTCAATCCTACCTAAAGAGTTGGAATAAATTTCCAAGGCTTAACACCCCTACCTGGTCATGGTTAATAGTACCAGAATCGTGCACCCCCATGGATTGAATAAAGAGTTAAGTTTGAAATTCTGTGAGGACTCCCAAAGGGTTCATCGGCTAAAATGATGAAGATGAGGACAACAATCCAAAAAATATATATACAAATTATCAAGCCTCATCTCAAGGATCGTAAAAAACAAATTTAAAACATTTTAGATTTTCTAAAAAATTCTTGAAATTATTTTGATACTACCAGCCCAGTGCAACTCAAAATTCTTTAGGTAAGGCCAATATGTATATTTAGATAAACTTATAACGTTATAATTAAATGCCAAATCTTGCATAACTTATTACATAGTGCCAGACAGCTGTTTCAATCTTATTGGATGTCATCCAGTGACATGCAATTTTGTTTCCATTCAGAATCACCAGGTAGGATTCAAACCTGCAGACCATGTAAAACAAATGCTAACAACTGGCTCACAACACAGTTATATGCTCATAGTCGCAATTTTCATCATTTTATTTTTTAATCGTAGCTGCGTTCTCCCTTTTAGAAGCAGTTTTTTTTCGATTATTGATTGTCAATCCATATCGGGGATATTGTGAAACAACACCTATCTAAGAACACTCCCAGACACCAAAGTACATCTATGTGAATTTTCAAGAAAATTTTTTAGAGTGCATGAGAATGAATTCACTCACAGACAGACAAAGTTCCATTTAAGTTTGAATTAGATTAGATAAATTTCCTTCACTAGTTAAGAGAGAGGGAGGGGAGCGGGAAGGAGACTGTGAGTCTTGTTTTTTGTTTGCTTGTACAGAATAAAAATCTATTTACAATTTGGGTAAATGTAGTCCCCAACGCCAACTTGTACAACTTAACACCCACCTTTCAAATGTTGATTTTTAGGGGTATTCGGGTCTGCTGAGGGTTAGTCAAATCAATAAAAATGGCGGCCACCATTGAAAACGATTAGTAAAAGTAAATATAACAAGTTGTAATACCAAGAAAACTATTTGTCAGCAACAATTTTAAAGATGATATTCATTCAAAACAGACCCCAATCGGGCCGAATAGTAATACTCTTAAAGCAACATTTCAAAGGTGAGTACCGTACCGTACCGTACCGTGAGTAGTAGTGTAAAAAAAAAAGTTGAACAAGTTGGCATTGGGGAGCGGGGACGGGGACTACATTAAATCACAATTTGTAAATTAAATTATCACACGTAGCCACAAATACAAAATTGCCTTAATTTGTTAAAGAACTTAGAGAGAGCGTTAACACAGCTGGCTGGCTTGAAGGTTTTTTTCTCTCCCCACTAGCGTGCGTGTTTTGTGCCAGTTTAGTTTCATTCATGGAAAGAAAATCATCAGTTTTTCGAAATTTTCTTAAACTGACAATTTCTTTAATGTTGGTTTAGTCAGAATTTATTTTTAACCCATAGACCCTGAAGAGCCGATATATCGGCCCAGGCGACATAGTGTAAAATACGACACGGCGGCCGATATTTTGACCCTCCATATCGCCCTTCTTATAGAACGGAAAGGCTCGGGTTGACTAGTTAGAATTTTTTTTACTTTTCTTGTGATTTTCAGTTGGGCTAAAAAACGAATGTGACATTTTAAATCCGCCGTAATTTTTTCGTTTTGATAATTAATCCGGTTTTTTGGAATTAATTATTTTCTTACGGCACCAACAGACACACGGACACGACACGTCGTCGCCGTACACAGTCATTTTGTAAACAAATTCCTATCAAGGCTTACGGTTTGCGCATTAATAGCGACAGAGAACCCACTTTTTAAATCGTACCCCAAAAGCAATTATGTACAAAAAAATTAGTCTTTTTTTCTTTTTTTAATGATTTTTACCCCCTCCTTCTTTTTGGGGTTTTTTCTAATCCTAATTCTAACCCAAATCAACTAGTTAGTGAAAAAAAAAACCCGTAAAAATCCTACATAAAAAGGCTAATTTTTTGTTCATAAATTGCTTTGAGGGCGGCCCAGATTTAAAAAGTATGCGTGCTCTCTCTGCTTCTTCTTCACTGCTTGGTGTTAGTAAACATTACCTAAAATTCTAGGATGCCCACGCATTAAAGTTTACTTTGAAAGTTTTTTTCTTGGGTCGGGGGTAAACAATATTCATGAAAGTAACTAATTTCTATTTTAGCTAGATTTGTTTTGTCCTTACTGAGATTTCTAAAGTTTTGGAAATTGTTAGCTAAAATAATTTATATTTTTATACTGCAAAGTGAAAGAACTAATTAAATTGCGTGTGTCTCTGTGAAAATATATTAAAAAAAGTAGAAATAGTTTCCAACCCAACAACATTAAAAACGTTCTCGGTAGTAGGGCTAAAACTGAAATCTAGTAGCTACCCAAAAATAATTCGTTCAGAAATAGTTGCCAACATCAGAGTTCTCAGAAATAAGGATTGCTAAAATAGGAATAATCTGCTGCTGAGGCTGCTCTAAAATAATTCGTTTAAAAATAAGGACAGTGCGACCGAGACAGGCAGGATACAGACAGGACGGAACTAAAGGAATTAATTACTCTGGTAGTTTGTTAATTTGAAATAATTCCAAACACCAGAAAGTTATCAAGAGAAAAAGTAAAGACGATCCATCCGACTGTCGGGCCGACCGACACCGACAGTCATGACCGCTAAAATAATTCTTTTAGAAATAGTTCTCAAAACCAGAAAGCTTTCAGAAGGACGAAAAAGAATACCCACATTTAAGTTTTAAAGTGCAATGAATCACCGTTAAAAAAGAAGAAATATCTGTGTCCAGACGACTTTCAAAAACTACTTAAGGTTGATAAAACTGTAAAATAAAATAAAATAAATTTAGACTTACCTGATCAATTGGTAGACCAATCAAATTTGAAACAGGGGTCAAGAGGGTTGAACCCATATAAAATTCGCCTCGTCGCACCATTTTATTCGAATTTTACTTCAGAATAATATACTTTTTGTTCTTATGGTTAACACTCTAAATTTAAGATATTACTGTCGGGACTGCCCCAAAAAATGTATTTCAAATAAGAGTTGTGTTTTTTTGTTTACTTTTAATGTTTTTGTTCGTTAACCTTACTTTTGAAATAGGCTTTTAAAAGTTAAAACCAGGCCCCACGAAAAGATAATATCGAAGGTCTGGTTTTATTCACACTGTCACTCCTAGTATCATTGTTTGTTTTGTTGTTTCTTTTTGTTCTTTTTTGCTTTTTGTTATGTGTATCTTTTTTTTGTTTATCCTCAATAACTGGACTTTAGACTAAAACTTCAACCGATTTTTGCTGTTAAAGCAATTACAGTTATCTCCCCTTATCATTATTAGAAACAATTTTTATGTGGTACCTTCTTTTTGACATGTACTCTATGATTTTAAAGTTATGTCCTCTAATCATTCTAATTTCTATTATTTCTAGTAAATGAATGATTTTAAATTAATATCCTCCATCAACATTTTTGACCTGAAATAAAATAAAACAAAATTTTGTTAAAAGGTATAGGTTTAATGTTGTGCTATTAAAAAGGTAAAAAAAAAAAAATGAAAAAAAGGCTATTTTTCTAGGAGTCATCAGTTATGAGAATAATACATTAAGTAGCTAAGATTAAAAAAGTAGTAAAAACAAAAATAGACGTTTTTTCTCTAAATCCCAAATAGTGTTTAAAGAAAAATAATTTTGGTATCAAAACCTAACATTCAAAGTTAATAATACTCAATGCAAATTAAGAAATTAAACTTATTCTAAAAGTTTGATATTTATTTGGATAAACTAGTTAGTATGCTCATTTTGAATAATGGGGTTTATCACAAAAATTGATAAAATAGTCTGAACAAAGGAATAGCATAAAAAATGTAGAATATTTGTTTGAGGGAATTACAAATACTAGTATGCATGCCTGTTAAAAATATCTGGTTTTAATATCTCATAAGTTGATAACATAGTCTGAATAAAGAAATTAAAGAATGTAGTGTATTTGTTTGAGATAATTATAAATACTAGTATGCATGTCCATTAAAAATAACGGGTTTTAATATCACAAAATTGATAAAATAATCTGGATAAAGAAATAGCATGGAAAAATGTAGTATAATTGTTGAAGTGAATTGAGTAGAAAGAAAAAGAAATGAGAATATGTAAATGAGATTTGTTTACAGTTTGGTATTTCATTTTTATAAATGGTATAATTAGCGACAAATTGGCTTGATGACTGTAACCAGTCCTGTTAATTTAGGTTTTAACTTTTGCATCAGATTTTTTAGAAAGAAGCAGGCACCAAACACATAGTGGGGACAATTAGTATTCGATACATGCTGAATATTCTTACCCACACACTTGCGAGAATCAAAAACAAATTATACCACTATAAAAATTTTATCATGGCAAGTATAATATTGTCCGGAAAGTCAACATAATTACTCTAAAAAAGATTTTACAAAGAAAGTATGATATTGCTAGGATAAAAAGTATTAAATACACAATATTAAATATTCATATGATATTTTGTTGCATATTCTTTATTGTTTATCACTGCATGTAAGTGTTTTTTTATGTTTCGAAATTAGGTGGTGGCACATTTTTTAAGGAATTTTTGACCACTCCTTTTTACAAATTAGTTCTAAATCTTTCAAATATCTGGGTTTTCTTTCGCTGATTCTGACTTTCAGCTCACTCCACAAATTTTCAATTGGGGTTGAGATCAGGTGACTGGCTGGGCCAGGGCAAAACATTCTCATGATGTTCAACAAACCAATTCTTTGTCACTTTTACAGAATCCTTCAGGCCATCATCTTGTTAGAATACCCAGTCTGAACACAAGGTTAACATTTTAACAGATTTTCTTGTAAAACATCCCTATACATGGCACCATTTATACGTTCTTTTATTATGTGAATCAAGCCAGTGCTATTGGAAATAAATCACCCCCAAATCATTATATTTCCTTTTGAATTTAATATTCACAATGGTGTTCGTCAGTTTGAATTCTTCTCCTTTCTTTCTTCAGACCTGATGCCTGTAACTATGATTATATAACTCAATTTATGTTATCAAAGGCTATTTTTTTGAGTGGGGGATTTCTATTCTTGATGAGGAGGGCTTCTAATATTGTTAATCGTTGGTAATTGTGGCAGACCTGTAGAATTGTAGTATTGTTGGTTAGTAACAGTTTATATTCTTTAGATGTTATGTTTATTTTGCTATGGTTTTGGTCAATGTATTTGTGGATAGCGCTGGTATTGTTTTGGTGAGATTGTAGTCTTCAGGCTAGTGTGGTATGGGTATGTCAAATGTAGGTTGTATTGGTCGTGTGGCAATCCTCGAGTGGGCATTTGAATTGGTATACCACGTTGGTTGTGTTTTTGCTGTTGTTGTTGTTATTGTCTCTAATGATTAAGTCTTTCGTTAGGTGCTTTTTGTAGTATATTATGGTTTCTATTTTTGTGTCTTGGTTTGTAGTTTTTGTGTATCTTTTGATTATGTTTTTGATTGCTTTTTCGTCTTGTTTGTAGTTGTTGTGC
>JAYKTE010408019.1:0-10580 GCA_036873565.1 Xipholeptos notoides
GCTTACTACGATTCCGAAGTCTTAGTGCCTATACACTGGCCCAAGTCGACTTCCCCGGTTATATCAGTTACTTATCATAAGCATCTCCACTCCATCCATGTTTACCTCAATAGTCATTTCATCTAACCGGGCAAATATTCCCGACCTATGAACAGAATTGATTAATTCCTAAAGTATTATTTAGACAATTGTCCTTATCCATATTATTTTCTACGGTCTTCCTTAGGTGTCCTAAATTGACCCATATTGTTTTTAGATCTATCTTTTTAAATGTTTTATTTTCTATGTTTTTATATATTAAAAACAACAATGAATTCGGACTGACGCCGTTTCGTTCCGGTTTCGATCCCGGCTAAAGAATAACCTTTACGAAGCCTATCTAAAAAATATCCAACTGAGGCCAGAAAAAATATTTCTTATACCTGACGGGGTTTGTACCCTAATCTCATTCAAATTAGGCATTGAAAGTTGTGCTTGCACATACTTAGCCCACCAATCCTTTCTCCGCTGGAAATTTTCTTTTGGAATGGTCTTCATCTCCGCCATCGCGTTCTGCATTATCTCTTCTCTACTCTCTAAATAGGATCCTTTCATTTTTGAATCGGTTTAACCATCCCTTAATTTGTGTTACATCTATCACATCCTCTCCCGACTCCTGCCAAATCTTACGAATCACCAGAGAAGAGATAATGCGGAACCAGACGGCGGAGATGAACACCATTCCAAAAGAAGACTTCAAGAGGTGTTTCGATCAGTGGAAGGATGAGGGAGCTAAGTGGACAAACACAGGGGATGCCCGTCAGGTATATGAAAGAAAAAAAAAATTTCTGGCCTAAGATCGGATGTTTGTCTATCTATCTATCTATCTTCGTGTGTTCGACTAGCAGGAAAATCGAAAACCTGGGAAATTGTCTAACATTCTGATTTAGTTTGATAAAGCATAATCAATCCGAGGCTTTCTCTAAAAGTATGTTTGTTTGCTACCATTTTTTTACGGCCTATCCACCCTTTTAGGTTATTTAATGCCGAGAACAATCTTTTTTGGTAAACGTTATTTTTTTTGTTCACAACTCATTTTTTTAAATAATACAGTATGCACTATTTAACCCATAGCTGGAGGGATTATGATGTTTCATACTTTTCCCAATGGCATTTGTCCAAATATGAACGCAAACAGAACGACTGGGATTCGAACTCAATTCCTACGATTCCAAAGTCCGACTGCCTTACCACCGGCCCAAATTGACTCTCCCGAAATGTATGTTTGAATAAAAGTCCTCGTAGACTGGCATACAGAGAGAGAAAGACAGACAGACACACATAGATAGAGAGAGAGAGAAGAGGGGAGAAAGTGAGAGGGAGAGATAAAGAGGTAGGGCATGAACTACACACAATTGCCCCATCCTAAAACTCCACCCTTGTAACCCAATTGATTCATTAAGGTTGAAATGTGATCTAAAATAAATAGTCAGAATCAAAAACTCAGCTTTCTGAACGCAAGGTCCGTTTTTCATCGCCGGAATAATTATTACTTGCGTTTGCAAATAATCGATGAAGAACGTTGTTTCAACTCAATTAAGCAGTTTTTTCTTATTGTGATTAGATAAAGGCAATCTTTTTGATGAATTATGATTAGAAAGTCGATTTTTGGGCGCTTGCCGTAATCAAGAACTTATGGAAATAAATCAATATCAATGCATGGAAAAATGAATAATTCTCTTACTTATTTATGGCATCAACTATTCACTAGATTATTTAATTAAGCGTTCGTTAAGAAATAAATAACTAAGACGATAAGGTTTCCTGAAGTGCAACACCGGCCTCCTGAGAGATAGTTCATAGAGCAAATGTGGTATTTTAGTGTTTTGGTTATATGTCTGCTTGAAAGACGCATGAAGTTTTTATAAGATACGAATGGGTGGATGGGTCATGAATGCGTCTAGTTAAGGATAATGCCAAGCGAAGACCAACCCAAAGGTTTGGTTAAGGATAAAGACTAGTGAAGACCAACCCAAAGATTTACTTCCCATTCCCCACGAACTTTTATGGCCCTAGTGCCTAATTCTAGTGTTTCATTTTTACACTGAATAAATATATTAATCTGTAGATATTATAACTGTAATAATAAGAAGGGATTTATAAAAGTTTATTCACTCATATAATTCTTGTAACTTTATCAGTCATGGGAATAGTAAGTCAGGAATCAGTTTATTTACAATTCGGTATCAACAAAATACGATATCTTCGAAGATTTTAATAGCTTAATGTTAATAGGTAGTCCATAGAGCAAATGTGGTATTTAGTTGTTTTTGTTGTATGTCTGTTTTAAAAGACGCACGGATTTGTATAAGATTCGAATGGGTGGATGGGTCATGAATGCGTCTAGTTAAGGATAATGACAAGCGAAGACTTTCGGGACAGACTATCGGAGCAAAGAGGAAACATTGTAAGTTCTTTACTTACTTTCGAAAATTATTTCTTCTTCCTTTTCCAAAATAAATAATATTATTTGTATTTAGTTAAAAGTGATTAAGTGTCCCGTAAGAGTTCGCCGGTTTTCAGCAGTTATAAAATTTCTACGGGTTCTGCTAGTATTAGTTTGGGTTAGTTTCACTCATTTTATTGTATGTACAGCCGTATACAAAACGCTTACCCATATGCCCTGGGACGCTATACAGATTTCAATGATAAGATTACCTTATTATAAAAGCCAGTTAAATTAATTAAATTGGTCGAGAGAAAGTTGACTTGGCCCAGTGGATAAGCAGTCGATCTTCGGAAACATAGTACGCAAGTTCAAATCCTGGTCATTCCATTTGCGTTCAAAATTGGACTAATACCCTTGTTAAAGGTATGAACCCCAATATTCCTTCCAGCTATGGGTTAAATAGTGCATATTGTGTTATTCAAGTGTGGACAAAATATAACATTTATAAATGATTATTCTCGACATTAAATGACCTAAAATGGTTGATAGGCCGTAAAACACAAACAAAAAATAAATTGGTAGAGTTTCTTGTCATAAGATAAAATAAAAACAATATGATCTAATTTTCTGTCTTTCAATTCCTTTTTGATTATTTCGGCTAATAAAACTTAAATATTCTACAAATTGAATCTGTTCGTCCACATTAGTTTACCTGACTGCATCCTGTCATGTGACTGGCCAAATCATATTTCAAAATAGCAAGCTAACTGTAAACAAAGTACAGGAGTACATAAGTCGGGTTAATGGAATAACTGTCATGTCGTGTCACATTATTCATATCTCATGAAAAGACCAAAAATTGCGTATACATATATATATATATATATATATATATTGGGGTGTATGTGTGTGTATAAACGATGTAAAAATCATTTTGATTTTCTGTTATATTTTCTTGCCTATATTTATAGTTAAGGTTTGTCTTAATGCATACATATTTCTATAATCAATGAATAAACCGTATTTGAAAATAAAATTAAATAAAATCATTAAATAAAACCGAAATTTGCATATAGATCGGTTTCATTCTTATTAGAAGCCATCAGTACAACTAATCCAACTTGAACACACGATCTCAATGATAGAAGACAACGTCTTTAACCACTAATTATAATAATGTCGCTAACATTTCCCTGCAGCCGCTGTGGCCGAGCCTGCATGTCCCGTATCGGGCTCGTCAGCCACAGGCGTGCTTGTGACCGACGTGGACAACTCCCTTCATAGAATCTTCGTTCGCGAAGTCCAGCCAAGAAGATAATACTGTCGCAATTTAAATTCCAATTATATATATGTACATATATTTATATGCATATACTTTTACAAAGCAAACACATATATTCATATAGATTATTTGAATTTTCATTTCTCATCTAAATTTTGACACATCAAATATCAGGACGATGTGGAATTCGACCCTCTTTAAGGATTAATTATCATTTTCAGAAATGTGATGTCGGACTGAATAACCTTCAAAGCATTGCAATGTCCTCTCGCACGTGTGATGTTGGAATCTGTCCTTCACTCACCTTATCATCTTTTACGTATGCGCTCCATGAATCCCATATGTGATATTTCATCGTTCTTCTTATAAAATAACGGGGGGGGGGGTTCGTGTAACAAAACAAGAAAACAGAAACTGGAGAAAAAACGTAAATAAACATAATATTGCTTAACAAAATATTGGCAATCATCTTGGGCCATTGGATAGGAAGTTGGACTTTGAAATCGTAGAACGCGAGTTCGAATCCCAGTTATTCCGTTTGCGTTCATATTTGGACTAATACTAATAGCTATGAATTCCCATATTCCCTCTAGCTATGGAATAGGTAGTGTATATTTTTTGGGTTCATATTCCAACTAATACCTTTGAAAAATATGAATCATCACATTCCTTCCAGCTATGGGGTGAAAAGTCCATATTGTGTTATTAAAAAAACTAAGTGTGGACAAAAAATTAACGTTTGCCAAAAAGGATTGCTCTTGGCATTAAAATTACCTAAAATAGTGGATTTGACGTAAAACACGAACTAAAAAAAATACCTAGAAATTCAACGTAATTAAATATTTTTTTAAAGCAACGGTGTTTAAAAATGTGGATGTCATCGGAGAAGGATTATTACTGACTCTTCTAAATAGTCGGGCTAAATGAAACGGAAATACATAATGTTGAACAACAATTTGAATGAAAAATGAAAAAAATATCTAGAGTCGATGACAGTTTTAACTAATGTGTTCAAATAAATAATTTTAAAGTTTGAACAGTAACCAGCAATATTATTAAATCTCAAATGATATACGAGTTTTGGAAACGGCTAATTTTAATATTCCCTCTCAAACACAGAAAAAATCCTTTTATATGAAGGACTCAATTGCAAAAACCAATAAACGCCATCTGAATTAAAATTAAACAGAGTACTTCGTTCTGTGCCTTAATTTGGCTAGCTTTTATTGTCTTAGACATTTCTCTGCAAAAATCAACAGCAACCGTTATGTAATCCAAAATGCACACTTTAATTCGATTGATTTCTCAGATTTTCACGGGCAAAAAATCACAATTTACCGAAAATTACTGATTTAGATATATCGGTTTTTGCAAATGAATTCTTCAGCAGTTCAAGATGTTTCGCTATCAGACAACGAAGTAAGGCAAGGTCTAGCCTATTCAGTACTTGGGTGATCAAGTAAGCTACTGTAACATATAAGATGATCGGTTATGTTGGCGTAAGAAGTTGAATCGACCCAGTATAATATTGTTAGGTAGGGAGAGAGAGAAAGAGGGAGAGAGAAGGGGCTTTGGGAGCAGGAAGGACAAGGAATTTGTGTTCGAACTGTGGCTCAGGAAGGTTTAGGGGTCATAATAGTAGGAAATAAATTGGCCTAATTCTTTATTTGGCCTTGTTCAGGGGCGCCTAATTCCCAGAGGACACACACTAAAAGACGGCAAAAGCTTAATATACAGTAAATTCAACACAACCAAAATTAATTTAAATTAGCTGATAGCCCTGTCACCATTATTTCGTATATTTTCATTGTTTCCATCAAAATATTTCTCTTTATATGATTATCTAGAAGCAATAATGTGAAAAAAGATGTTGAATGTTCTAGATTGCAGAAGTAGTTGTTTTTGTTGTTGAGCAAGAAACTTCTCTACGCCCGTTCAAGCTTGGATCAGTCTTCCTGTTGTTTTTGAGTGTTCGCAATCTGAAAGTATTCTGAGACACCCAGTCCTCACCCTAGGGAGTAACTCTAATCTAGGTCTTTTTATTTACTTTGCATGGTCGGCCGTTGTGAAGGATGGGGTTGGGGAGAAGGAAGGTCGTTCAGTATGAATGCTTAATGCATTCGACTGTTCATACCACGAACCGCTGACTGGCGTGGTACACTATCTGGTATTCCTAAGTGGTCACTCATTTTACTACTGAACAGGCTCTAATTTGTTTAACTTCGGTGATCTGAGTGGAGCCGGTGTCTCTAACGTGAATTGCAGAGGTATAACATCATTCTAAGTTTTTCTTTGTTTTACGGCATATCAACCTTTTCAGTTCATTTAATGCCGGGAACAATCATTAATGGTAAACGTCATCTTTTGTCCCCAGTCAGCTTTTTTAATAACGCACTATCTACTATTTAACCTGTAGCTGGAGGGAACGTAGGGATTCATACAATTTCCGAAGTTATCATTAGAAATTTGAACGCAAACGGAACGACTTGGATTTGAACTCGCGTACTATGATTCCGAATTCCAACTGCCTATTAACTGGCCCAAGTGTACTTCTCCTAAGTTAATAAAACTTTCAATTCATCAAATCCATCATTGATTATCTTGCTCAAATATTACATCATAACCACTCTCATATTTGCACTCAATAGCCTGGTTTGAATCAAAGAAAGCCAGATAGAATTCACATCTGAAACTGTTAAGGCTTCCACAATCTATTCGACGAACAAATGAGTAATAAACTACAATTCCTCAATATTTCGTCCGGGTCATAATTTCCTCTTTAACACACAGCTGAGAACCTTGGAAAAAATCATTCCATCATTTAAAGCGAATACTCTTTTTAGACACAGTCACTCGTCAAAATTATGAAGAATCTATTAAATTAAATATTTGATGAAAATAGGAAATAAATCAGGCTTGTTTGCATTTTACAGCATATCTATCTTTGAACTTAAAAATGTTCCATGTTAAAAGTTTTTTATAGAACAATGATGTAAAGCGTGTGTAGAAAAACACACAAACTAATCTTCTGAAATACGCACTTCTGTTGAAACGAGGTTATCGTCTTTGATGTGATAACTTAAGTTATTGGCAAGTTTAGGGTCTTGCAACATCAGAATACCCTTGCCGAGTCGACCCCGTCAGAGCAGATCAGGCTCCGACACCCCCTCATTCTGTACCACGCTATGCGACACTGATTCTTATCACTTTTCAAGCACGAATTATGCTCAAGACTGACAAGATACATATTGGAATAGTCTATAACGCTCAGTTAAGTTGGGTTCTTTCAAAGAACAACCGGCAAGAAAAACATTTTTTTCAGGCGAATTGATACAAGAAGAACACCGTTGCATTTTTAAAAGTTTTTTTTTTTGAAAGGAAAAATTAACTTATTAAAAATATTTCATTCTTATAATTCAATGTTAAATTTATATCTATGAATATATATTTTTGATTATGATATGCACAGATTTCCCTTTGTATAATATAGCTGTTTATATATATTTTTGATTATGATATGCACAGATTTCCCTTTGTATAATATAGCTGTTTTTATATATTTATATTATATTTTAATAAATTGTAAATGGATATAAAATAAACACATGGTGATGCATTGAGAGGAAGATTATAAACTAGATATGAAACTAACAAGACATCCGGGCAATAATGGGTGCCCTTCTTAGTATCTAATAACTTTCCTATGTGATATAACTTTCACTACTTGCGGTATTATTGCAAAATTAGATCAAAATGGATATAAATGGATAAGTGGTAAGTGAAGTAAAATTATAACTCTTCCAAAATAAATGAAATAAAATAAAAATAATCATCATTTTTAAGTTCTTTTTAAGTGGATAAATGCCCCCAAAGTGAAATCGTAAGACGCTATTTTAACGCTTAGAAATTTCTTTACGTTCGTATTCTGGATAATATGCTTTGGTAAAATTTTAATATACTTCGGTGAAAAGTGAAATCATTGTTATTCCGATAACAGTTTGACGTAAGATATGAGCTTTCCAAAAATAATTACTCTCCACCGCAAATGACTGAAAAAGCTGATACACTATTAAACAAAATAATTTTTGTATTTTATACGGACAATAGACATCTTATTTGGTAAATTTACAACCTTTCAGTCTATAAATATTATACATGTACGGTAAACATATCTAATCTCAACTCATATATAAATGGAACTTTGTCTGCATGTTTAACGTGATAGTCAGAAACCTAGGTTTGCCGGTATTAAATGACCAATTCAGTTAGGGCACTAAAAACCCTCTAAAATTAAAAGTATCACAAACTTTTTGACAAACTCTTAGTACTGTGGTTTGAAGAATTATGTGAACTAAAGTTTGAAGTATAAGTTATCATTAAATTTTATGAATGGAAACATTGTCAAGGTCATCTTGAAACTATGTGACTTAGGCATCTATAATCTTCCAGATAATTCATGAATGAAGTCACATGACAAAATGATGCCTCATCTCGAAGATTCTACGATTATTGTAATAAAAGCCACGACAAATTTGTAAACAAGCCAGTCTTCAAAGAGAGTTCGGGGCACTGACTCGCAGCCCGGCAGAATATAGAGAAGTCAAGCTCGCCGCATCGTTTGACAAGCTATCAAGAATTGTTTCAAAAACCTTCTCGTGAACTTTTGAAAAGGTTTACTGAGAATAAAAAGTAATATTTTTCTCCTCAGTTTTAAAACGTTTATTGGTCTCAATTCTTCCTTGCAAATTAATTTTGGTTAACAACGTGAAATACTAATTGATCAGCATACCTTTACATATGCCTGTGTGCATCCATCTATGTGTCTGTCTGTGTACATATCTGTGAGTTCGTTCCCTATGGACTCCGATAAGGTTTGGCTGATATTCATGAAAATTTACACAGCTTTATTTAATGTGTTTGTGAGTGTTTTTAGATACAACATTCCCGATAAACATCGAAAATCTATAGCTAAAAAAATCAGCTTCTAGTAGGAAAGGTCCACTTCAAACAACATTGTACATATTCTTACGGTCTACCATTGAAATAATTGTTCAAAAGTTTTATAACTACAGACCCTTAAGGTAGGCAGTCTAACTTCGGAATCGTAATACGCGAGTTCGAATCCCAGTCGTTCCGTTTGCGTTCAGATTTGGATTAATAGCCTTGGGAAAGAGTATGAATCCCCACGTTCTCTCCAGCTATGGGCTAAATAGTGCATATGCTATTAAAAAAAGCTAAGAGTGTATAAAAAATAACGTCTAGCAAAAATGATTCTTCTCAGCATTAAGATTACCTAAAATTTTATATGCCGTAAAAAAACAAACAAACCCTCAAACTACTTAGCCAATGTTTTGTCTAGGGAAATGAAATTTGATTTATGGGGTATTCAGACCCGTGTAATACATTTTATTTGGTTTTTAGTCGGAAAAAATCTGCTAAGGTGTCTAATGCAACACCCAGCAATCTAGAGAGATAAGGACTTTTTTGCCCGAAGCCGAAAGTCTCATGCTGAGAGGAATATTGGAATCTGTTTCCCTTTTTATTTATTTTTCCACCATAAGTATAGGTCATAAAAAAAAAAATTAAGAGTTATAAAGCCCCTTCAGTCAGTAGTCTATTATACATGAAACAAAAAAAAAAAAAAAGAGATTAAGAACCAGAAAAAAAACCCCTGAAATAAATAGTTTCAAGGTGATTTCCTATCTTTTCTGACACCAGAGAAATAAATGTGTCAATATTTGTTGGGTTTAAATAGGGAATTCAAATTTTCGTTGGGAGTTTAAATTGCTTTTCATCCCAAATTCTTTTTGTTCCCATATTAGGTTAAATATCCCACTCCCCAACTAGATGATGCATCGTGCTTGTTTTCGAGTGAAAGTTCGAGAAAAAGTGAGCTAGCTACTCCAATAGCGAAGTAAAGACGGGTCTTACTAACTCTTTTCATCCCATCAGCCTTCTACATAAAAATTGTAAATATAAAATCCGTCCATCATCGTCGGGGATATCTTAATTAGGGTTAGTTCCATAGTGCATATTGGGTAGTTTGGTGATTGTTTGTATGTTTTTATGAAGGACACATAAACTTCTATGAGATGCCAATGCCTCATGAATGTGACGGGTTAAGGATAAACAAAGATTAGTAAAGACCAACCCTACGTCTTAATCCCCCTCTGCCATGGCTATTGTGCCTAATTCTTGTGTATTGTACACGGAATAAATATATTAAATTTATTTCGTTCCATTAGCGATGCGTTGAAATACGCATTAAATTTATTAGGATTTTACTCATAGAAAAAGAGAAAGTCCACTTCGCACAGTGGATAGACAGTCAGACTTCAGAATCGTAATACGTGAGTTAAAATCCTATTAGGTATATAGTTATGAAAACAAAAAAGTCCAAAAGTATATATATTTTTTAAATTTCATGCTAAAATAATCTTAGACAAACTCTTTTATTCCTTAACTGCTAAAAGTATTCTCCTTCGCCAACATTCTTCACATTGGTTTAAAACACCCTGATGCACAGAATCTAAATACTATTATAAAATGCCTCATCTCAATAAAACTCCTAAAAATATATAAAATTACAAACGCAGTACGGACCCGAAAAAATGGAAGAAATAATAATTTGATTTCTAAGACCAAAAAATCCAACCATCATCGCCCTTCGGGGCCCGTGGCATAACGGATAGAAGTGGTGACTTCTGGACGATTCCAGGTGAACATTGGCAGAAGATAGCGGTTTCGATTCCTACCCAAGCTGACCAGAAGGTTACTTGGTCAAAACGTGGTGAGATGGACAACAACTATGGAATACAGTGATTTCTGAGGAGGCGGTTTCAAGACTCATAATTCCTATCCAAGGTCACG
>JAYKTE010408130.1:0-10578 GCA_036873565.1 Xipholeptos notoides
CATCAAGAGATAGGGAGAAAGAGGGGGAGGGAGAGAGAAGGAAGAGAAACGGAACGTGGAAAATAAAATTTCAACAATAATTTATCAATTTCTGAAGAAAATAATAATATATTTACAGCTGGTCCCAAGACAGTTCCTTCAGGGCATCGACAACCTTCATAACCAGATGGTATACCGCATGGCAATGGTCTGGCAAGACTGGCACATGTCATTTGGCAACCACTGGCATTGTTCTGCCACACTTGATTCTTTGGACAAATGACTTGTTCAATACAATCACTTGATTTGCAGTTCCATCGACCATCATTGCAAAAACTGAAATAGTAAGAATAAGTATATATTTCCTGATAAAACTTAACCATGTCAAATTCAGATTTCAAGTTCTAGACTCTTAAAGCTCAGAAAATATTATACTCAATAATGTAGAAAAAGGAGTAATAAATTTATAAAAAACAGTTAAGTTATCGGGCCATTAAAATTCTTGAAGCAATCTAGAAGGACACCAAAAAATGATCAGAAAAATCAAATGTTTTAGTAAAAATTATTTTTGCTGGACTAGTTTAAATGAGGATGATTAATTAAAAGTGAACAACTAACAATTGAATTAGAAATAAGAAATTTTATGGCTTTAGGCATTTCTAAACAGCTTCAGAAGATTTCTAAGAAGGAATGGTTTAGATTAAATGTCTATGCTGGTCCATTCAAGGGATATTTTTATTTTGATTATGAAGAATTTTAAGGTTTTCCATTGTGATTTAGAGAAGGAATAAAAAACAAATTATATTTATTTGGAATTCTTTTGAGATGAGGCTTCATAATCTATGTATTGATTTTTTTAGCAGACTGTTGTCTTCAACAAGTAGAAAGATGAGGATAACAATCCGCAAATAAAATCAATACATAAAAAACAAATGTTACATCAAAGCCTAAACAACTATCTCCAAACAAATTGGCTGAAAGATATGTTCACACGTTCAAAGGCAGAATAAAAATAAAATGAACAAAAATTATGATGATTAAGCTTCAAATTCAATATCTTGCTTTATTAGGATTTCTATCAACAATTACAGGTACTTCAACTGTTGAATTGTAACGTGATAGCAAGAAAGGTAGGTTTTCCAGTATTAAATTACCAACTCAATAAGGGCATAGAAAACTTACTACAAAAAACTATTAAAATCATCACCTCATCAATCAAGCACATGCCGGCTGACAAAATACTAAAGTGTCTAAGACGAGTCAGCACTAAGATCTATCAACGTCATTTATTAATCAGCTGATAATTAGTCACATCATCATTGTGTTGTGCAAATACATAGATATAAAACGAAAAAATGGTTATGAACAGAGCAGATGCCCATTTTCCACTAGTGACCTAGAGAAATGACATAGAGACAACTTCAATTTCACAAGAGCCGTCAGAAAATAGAAACAATTAGTCAAATATTTCAAACCTGACCCAGAGGCGAGTACTTCTATACAGGTGAAACAAAACATTGTCATGGAAAAAATAAAGCAATATTTTTCTCCATAATTGTTGATTTGCATATCTTCTTTGCAAAACATCAATTATAATTTAATTAACCCATACAGTCACAGAATTACACATGAAAAGAAAAATATAAACAGTTTTATACATCATTTTCAAATTGCCTCAAGTAAGAGTAAGGTAGGAAAAAATTTAATTTCATACCTTTATCATAATTCAATGGGAAACAATACTTTAAGAAAACTTTCAAAATATTGTCTTTTGGAATCCTTGAAAAGAGGTTTGATAGTTTGTATATTTATTATAATAGAGATGAGAACTATAGTCTGAATAAATATACAATAAATAAGCAAAATTCAAAATATGATCTATAATTTCAGAATTAGTTTTAACACAAAATTGATGTTAGAAAAAGGAATCTCATTTTTTTGTTGATATATACAATTTGGTTTGAAATTAATTATATGAAAAAAAATCAATATTTTAAGGTAAAATGTATTAAATTATTCTTAAAACTTGTTATTTTTAACGGGCATATTTCCACTAGTTGATGATAATCAAGAAATATTGTGTAGAAGACATTTTGATGGCTCAATACTTAAATAATTTTAAAATTTGGTCATGCAACAACACATGAACAAATTTTTTCAGCCAGCCAGAGGGTTGTTCTTTAAAAGTATTTGATTGGTTATCAGGTTATAGGTCTACAAAAAATAAATATGATTGAAGAATCTATGTATTAATCTGCTTGTCCGGTGTCACAAAAAGACCATTCTCATCTTATTAGAGAGAAACAAATTACCTACCTTTATAGGCGCTTTTTATCTTCTATAAAAATTTAGGCTTTTATCTTTCTGGTAAACCCCAAAATTGTTAAGAACTAATAGATTTAAATAGATTTTACTTAGTTCTATTTCTTGTAATAATATCTACAGCAGTTCAAGTTTTTTTTAAATTCATAGTCCGATATGAAATATATTCTTCTGATTTTTCTATTGAAGGACAAACGCTTTCTAATTGTTTTCTTATGTGATCAGAAGGTCCTTGCTGATGTGTTTTTAAAAATTTTCAACTACCATAGAATTTCCACGGGTTCTGCTAGTAATAATTAATTGAATTGTCCTTCTTGTTTACACTTCAGAACATAATTTATACCTTGCTTATTATTTAGATTTCTTTGATTAATTTTTTTTTTTAAATATTAATTTTCCTTAGAATGTCTTACTAGAGGAAACAAAAAAACTATCTGTGAATCTTTTGTATGGTTTTAACATTTTTCAGATGAAATAGACATAATATATTTTAGATGATGTAGGACATTGTTATTATTTCAACTGTTAAGATATATCATTGTAGGTTCTACACAACACACTTTATCTCACAAGGTGTGTTTTCTCCAAATGGTTTCCAAAGAAAACAGTGGCTGATGTTTTGCAAATACACAGTGGTCACTAGAAAAGCAGGAAATTTGTCGAATGATAATTTATTTTTACAATGAATAACTTTTATATAGTCTTCAAGGACCAATAATATAATAAACTCACCAGTGCTAAACATCTGAGCATTTCATAGTAACATCTTAATCCAGAAATCCAAGTAAATAATCCAGATGCAGTAAAATTTAAACAATAAAATTCACAATCTCCAATTTCCCACTCTTCTTCAGTATAACAAATGATAACATTTCAAATAATAATCAAACCTAGTTTTGAATTGATAGATATACAACAGAATAATAACATGAGAGGAATATATTTCAACATTTTAACAGGATTAAATATTTCAATGTTTTTTAATGAATCATTTTTCTTTACTAGACTAAATGATTATTTTTCGATAATTTTATGATGATTTCTAAAAGTATTAATCAGACTCATCCATCCTGAGGAAGGCCGAAAGGGTGATTCAGTTGAAATGATATGGGAAAGAAAAAAATATGGATGAGCTAAATAGTCCAATTAATACTTTTAGATTAAATAAATGACTTATTGATCATTTGGGTTTTATAGCATATCAACCTCTACAGGGCAATTCAATGCCAATGTGACATTATGTGTATACAGTGGGTGCAATAAGTATCTGATACAAAGCAAAAAGTTGCTTTATTTCTATTACACAAAAACAAAATTATGTAATTATATAGTGAATGCGTAATTATATATGTTTTTTGATACGAGATTTGTATTTATCACACAAAAATACATTAGATTAGAACTTTGTTTAATAGAAATAAATAAACTTTTAGCTTTGTATTGGATACTTAATACACCCACTGTATGTCAGTTTGTTTGGTTCTTCACGATATTTCTGTTTGGTAGGTATTCATTTATTGGCTGTTTTTGTTTGCTTGGTTTAGAGATGTTTGAACAGCTTCATCTCTTTAAACCTATATTCTTATTGTTTGCAGTTTTGATTATAGATGGCATGATTATAATGCATGAATCTATGGCCACCTATAGAGCTTTGTGGTTAACACTTACAAGTGTATTTCTAACAGGCTGATCTGAATGTAAAACAAAAAAATTTTAAAAAATCAACAAAAGTTGCTGGGATTATCACAAATCTAAAAAGAAAGTAATTTCAAACTTTTAAAATTTCTTCCTCAAACTCTAAATGGGTTGCCTACTATGGCTTAGAGGATCCCATTCATTCTCACCATTCAATCCATAGCTGGAGGGAAATGGCAATTCATACCTTTACCAAGGGTATTAGACAAGTGAACATGACAGAATGACCAGGATTCAAACGCATGTACTGCGAATCCAGAGTCCGATCGCCTAACCACTATCCCTAGTGGCTTCCCTCTCCTCTTCTTACCCATTTGGGCTAGCTACTTCCGTTGTCAGAGCTTTCCTTAAAATAAGATCCAATTGAGACAGGGCTTTGCACAAAATTCTAAAATATAGTTTTGAAATTATAAATGCTAATTTTTTTTTATTAAGTCTATTGTTGCAGACAATTATCTATTTTTATTGGTAAATTTGAGGGAGACAAAATATACCACCTAATTACTCCCAATTCTCCCTCACCAAAAAAAACCATTTCCATTTATCTAAAAATATTAAGAATCAACAGAAAGAAGTTTGTATTTCCTACTTTTAGTTTTAAAATATAAAATATTTTTGTTTCATTTAAAAATGGATATATGGCTTGGTCTGACATACACAGAATATAACAAGGATAACATCCTAGGTGCTAAGTTATGTAAGGCATTAAAGCCAACATTTAAAGCACTACATTCTTATGATGATAAACGTTGCTATTTATTCATGAGACAACTATGGTAGTTGGCAAGAACTACTTCTCTGGTCAAAATGATGTGTGAAACTTCCTTAAATTGATACTATGCTGGTGAACAAACAGCAAATTCAAGGAAAAAACAATGCAGTAAATCTTTCATGTTGATAAAATTGATTTCTACAATAAATTATCTGACTGGGGTTGAGTTTTGGGAGACATATTTCAGATTTAAAAAAAAAAAACTTTCAAAGTTTTTGTCAAAACTTGGGGGAGCACATGCTATGCTTATGCAATAACTTTTATTGGGGTGTAGGGAGGGAAATAAATAAATATGAGTTTATTTTTCAGCTGTAGATTTCAAAGTGATCCACTTAAAATAGATAGATTTCATACTATCGACAAGTGAATGGTAGTAGGTTTTTGGTGAGTCTTTGTGAAGTATTGAGTATTGAAAGAATACTGACCTGTCGGCCTCTTTTAAAAGATAACATCAACTTTTGGGAGGAAGGCCTCAAGCCAGTTCAAAAGAATGACAACTCAATACTTCTTGATATTTTGGCTCAGCACAAATCAGACATGCATGAACTCTCTTTGTTACCAGACAGCAAAGAAGTGGCATATACAATTTCTCTGGATATGACAAAAAAAAATCAATTAAACATTTTTAATAGGAAATATGTTCCTTGTTAAGGGGTGGAGGGAGGTCAAAGAAAACGATGATGCTACAGAGAAGTAGTACTGTGACTTACTTTCTCGAGTAGATATTAAGGTTCCATCTCATCAAATGGCAGAATTTTTGTTTGGTTTTGCTAGACTTCTTTATGCAGATCAATTTATTGTAAAAAATTATGAATCCACAACTAAATTGTCTGTTGAACAAATTTTGCAAAATTTTTTTTTTAATCTATTTTACAAAAGTTAACAAAAAAAGCATAAATGGAACAAAGTTTTAAAAAATAAAGTAAATGGTTTTATACAAGAAAAATAAAAAAGCTTCAAAGAAAATTGATTTAAAGAAAAAATATAAGATTTTGGGGATATTTTTTTAATAAATATTAATAAAATATTGTAAAATAGAGGATTGTTGATAAGTTCTTTTTACATGTATTTACTCTGTATAACTGAATTATGTTTTCATAAATATCAATATTCATTAGAATATCTTATTAACTTTTGGAAGAAACAAAAATGAAACCCGTCTGGAAATTTTTGTGTGGTATTAACATTTTTCAGATAAAACAGACATAAATTGACTAGAAAACAGATCAGCCTGTTAGAAATTAGCCTGTTAATGCCAAAAAGAATGGTTGTATATATTAAAATCAATTTGAAACTCTAAAGAAAAATTGAAAAAAGTAACAAGAATTTTCATGTTAGTAATAAATATTATAAAGATGAGCTGAAAAATATTAAATCCGTACAGATAACTATTTTTTCAAATATTTCTTTAATAAACACACTGTCAATCTCTTCATATTACTATAGTAGTAGCAAGATTCTAGAAAATTATTTCCATAAAGATTTTAAACATAACATTCATTGAAAGAAAATCCAGTGGCTAAAAATATTACATTATTTCTAGAATATTACAAACCACAAAGACATTTCACCTAACAAACAAATACAAAGGTTGTTCCAAAAGTAATACCTCCTATTTTCTGTTCTGCTCGAATGGGTCAGAGGGGATTGCACTTATACATTCATAACCTGAGAGTTTCATCTCTCTATTACAAATATGGGCGGTGTGAGACTCTAAGAAAGCAATGTCATAGATGTTAAAAGCAGAGATGCATCATTAGATTCCTCCATATAGAAAAAATTGAAACGATCAACATTCACAGTCACCTGTTGAACATTTATGAGCAGAAGTAGGTGATGTCAGTTAGGAGATGGGATCGCCGATTTCAGAGTGGCGAAAGAGATGTGAGTGACAAAGCACACTCCAGACGCAAAAATAGACTGCCTCATTCATTGCTGGCAAAAATGCCTTGAGAATGCTGGTGATTATGTAGAAAAATAAATTCTGGAGAACACAAGGTTGCTAATTTAATGGTACCACTCCTGTTTTGGTATCTCTTCAATTTTTAAGAAAATAAACATTAAAAAAAAGTGACATTACTTTTGGAATGACCCTTGTATCTATCGTTTCAAAAGTAATGCCTTCTATGCAAAAATACATTTGGAATGGTGGTGACTATGTAGAAAAATAAATTCTGGAGCATAATAGAGCCATTCATTTTAATGGTACTACTCCTGTCTTCGTAGCTTTTAATCTTTAAAAAAAACTTTAAAATAGGTGGCATTACTTTCGGAACTGCCCTTGTGAAAAAAATAATCATAATTTTATTACCATTTTCCACAGGCTCGCCTCACACTATTTCCAGCTTCGTAGGTTTTCATCGTAGCTTTATCATAGCAAGTACATTGCTTTGCAGTGACACATTTCATATTTGAATCTGAATATTGCTTATTTGGACACTGACACCCAGGAATGCATTCCTCTTCACATTGTCTATCCATATACTGCCTGTCATCACAGCTTGTGGAGCAACTAGATCCACATTCTGTATATACTTCTTGTGGGTTCTTGCATTTATAAGCTATAAATATAATGCAATTGAGAAATACTGACAATATTGTTTCAAAAATTTAGATTATAATCATTCAGAATTAAAATATAATGTCCAATATTATCCACATTTTCAGTAAAAATTCAAACTGGTTATTTGAGGAGTAAAAATAAGTTTTAATGATAGACTTTTTTATTTGACGAATTCAAAAGTTTCATTTTAGTTCATTTTTTTTTATGGAACAGAATATAAGGTTCAACTAGAAATAGAATGAATAAATTGAGCTTATTTCAGTTAAAAGTATGCTTAAAAAATTATGTTGTTTTAAATTATTAATTTCAATTTTTCAGCTCAAATGGAATGAAAGAATTTAATGTTATTCTAAATGATTACTTTTAATCCCTCTTTTCTTCTATTTCTATTTTCTTCAAGTCTCAGTTCATGTAATAAATCTTGATCCCATGTTTAAAATGAACCCTTGACAGCCAGTGTCAAGAAGAAATATATCTTTCAGGCATTTTTTTCTGACACTTTGTTATCATAAGTCTTTATACTTTAACTTGTAACTCAATATTTTTTAACTGTCAGTCCAACAATAAACATTTTTAAAAAACTAATGACGGCTACAATTTTAGATTTTCAAGTAGAGACCAAGAATGAGAGAAATGCAAAGAAAAGGGCAAAATGAGTTTAAAATTTGAAAAGAATGGTTAATATATCAAAATATCCAAGTTTCTTTGTGCTCCAGCAGACTCCACTCCATTCTAGTCACCCGCATGGTGCCAAATCTCATGTTTTCAATCTTGTGCATGTACGAGGCCTGTCTAAAAAGTATTCAACCTTAGGCCAGAAAAAATATTTCACATACCTGATGAGGTTTGGACCCTAGCCCACCAATCACTGCTGCAAACACCTTTAGAAATCTTCTTTTGGAATGGTGTTCATCTCCGCCGTTACATTCTGCATTATCTCTTCTCTATTCTGAAAACGGAATCCTTTCATTTTTGAATCGGTTGAACCACTCCTTAATTTGTGTTATGTCCATCATGTCTTATCCAAACACCCGCTGAATCTTACAAATTGTTTCACTTTTAGAATCACCAGAGAAGGGATAATGCGGAACACATTTGCGGAGATGAAAAAAGAAGACTTCCAAAGGTGTTTTCAACAGCGGAAGGATCAGTGGGCTGTGTGCAAGCACAAGGGGCCTACTTTCAAGGGGATTCAAACCCCGTAGATAAATGAGATATCTTTTCTGGTCTAAAGTCGGATACTTTTTAGACAGGCCCTATATTCTTATTATTCATACCACCACTATTTGTCTGGGATAACTGCTGCTGCTACTTTCTCTTTGGTCTATATTTCCACCTGAAATTAATATTTGCAATAGGACTATTTTTTCTTTTTATTACAAAATATTTTTTACTTTTTATGATTTCCAATTTAGGACCACTTTTGTCCAAAACAAAAATGGCCCTACATTCCACATGACTTTTAATGATTAAGAAAGACAATACTTACGACACAACTGCGACAAAGTAACATTTTTTCTCCATTCCACAACGGCCCCATTGAGTGCACATTGTTTGGCATAAGCTTCCAATGCAATACACATGCTCTCAACATTATTATTATCTTCACGGGTGCACATATCTCGCATACACAATTCATAGAAAACATGGAATTGAACAATTTCGTCACATTTTGCAAAAATTCCTTTATCTTTCAAAATCTGACAGTATTGTTTGGCCAGTTTCTTGTTCTGAAAACAAACACAACAATTCTTAATTCTTATTTTCATAAAAGCAAAACATAATTTTTTTTCCAGGAAAAGATTGATAATCAAAATTCTCTCCCATTTCAAATATTGATAACGAAAACAAGAATAAAAAATATTCCAATTAATTCAATCACTTGTTGAACAACATTTTTTTAATCATTATACAAGTGTAGCAATATAGAAGCTATTATAGAAAGCTATTATATATAATTTGGAGGCTGGTAGGATGGTGTGTGTTTAATCTACCAATTTATTCAAATATTTTAATTTCTTAAGGAAAGATTCATGAATCCCCCTGACTTTTCCCAAGTAAAATTTGCTATCATTAATTAATTTGTTATTTCAATCTTAATTCACAAATTGGAAGTTGAAATTTGCCTAGCTTTGTCTCAAACTCTTACCAATTACAATTTAGCTTTTAATTAAAATTTAGCTTTTTATTGACTGCAACAATATTCACTGTATCAATGAGGGTTTTATTAAAGATTATGTTGTTATTTTTACTTCCAAAAACGTGCAACATCTGCACTTGAGAAAAATAATATGATGTTCAGGGCAGCATTGGTATTCATTTGCCTATTTTATTTTTCTTCCACCCTAAGTGTAAGTCACAAAATGAAAAATCTAATGATATAGACCTTTACATATCTTTTAAATCTATTACATATTATTTATTAAAAAAAAAAAGAAAATCATGAAATCTCTTAAAATCAGAAACATTACACATACATTGAAATGTGTTGAACAAGGCATATCCTCAACATCCTCTTGTTGTTCACTGTTACAGGCCGGAGACAAGTATGCTTGGGTAAAGGCAAGCTTACTTAATGGCAAACCACTAGGCCCATTAAAATCATTGGTTATATCCGAGTCAAAATTACCACAAAGTCCTCGCACCTGAATACAATGAGAAGGAAGAAACCATAAAAATAAATTACAATCGTAGGAAAGATTCAATCAATAGTAGCTATACAAATTGAAAGCTCTTTTTATTTGCATTATTTGTAGAGAGGAATATATCTAATGTGTAAGTATTGTGTAACAAAGATTGTAGCTGATTGAATTTACAGTAGAGAATCAAACAAACAATTAGGTAAAAAACATCTTATTGTTCAAATAAGAAAATAATTATGGGTAATCTCAAGTAGAAAAAAATGGATATAAGATCATGTATAAATGCAACAGTCAACAGCAAGGAACACAATTAACTTCTTATTTTTCACTTTAAACAATCCATTTTTTTGTTTTTTGTAATACTTGGAATGAGGCTTGATTATTTTTATATTTATTATATGGGCTATAATTAGATATAAAAATGAGGACATGGCTTGCAAGGACCAATCAGTGGTGGAAGAGTCGTAGGCAGTATTTGCAAGAGAGTGACGAGCTGTTCTTTTTCCCTCTTTCTCCTTTCTTTCCCCCCCTTTTACCCTCCCTATTCTTTCCTTTTCTCTGTCCCTTTCTCTCTCTCTCCTTTCTCTTGGACTTCCTTACTCTCT
>JAYKTE010408241.1:0-10578 GCA_036873565.1 Xipholeptos notoides
TTTTTTAAATGGGGTATGGAAATAACCAGGTTAGTGTTTGTGGCATAGTTAAACCAACTTGAATAGATGCACCTTTAGTCTTTGTTAAGACAGGCATATAGGAGAAGGAAAACTCTTATGTAAAAACATGAGGTCTGTTGTCCATGTAGTCTGTTGCAAACCTTTACACTGACTATGTGTTATGAGCAGATCTAAGAAGTGTGGATGGTGCTACACAAGCCTTCACCATTGAAAACAAATCTTTGTGTGGCAGTCTGACATCCTTACTTGTTTTGATTGCACTCATATATTGAAAATGATTGGATGGTCCATCATATATATATATATATATATATGTGCTTTTTTTCTACATACAAACATGTCTGTGGTACACCTTAAAACTAAATTATTGAGTGGTTATTGTTTAGATATGGCTCACACACAATATTCTTCCAAGCATACCATCCAATAGTTAATCAAGACATCTCGCTTTTCTAATAACCTTCGAGCAGTTAATATATTGTTACATTGTACTGTCCCATCGTTTATTCTTGCTTCAGGTTTAAGCAAACAAAAGACAAAGTATTCATTTACTCAAATTACAAATATAAACAGCAAAAACAGAACTAAAAGGATTTCTTCTTACATTACAACAAAAATGTAATTTATGGGGATCGAGACAGGTTTGCCTTCAAGCATGCATTCATAAAGCAGACTTAACTATCTTAGTTAAGTAGGTATTTTAATCTGGGTTTCAGTGTAACATGCTCAATGCTAAAGCCTAAAATCTTTTATATAACAGCTTATATAAATGAGTATCTTGTACTCTAGTGTACTAAAGGATAACTAAGATCCCTCAACTAGTTCTGTGTCAGTGGGTTGCTCTAATCTTAACACTAATTTTGGCAACTTTGATCTGAATATCTTCAGAGTAGACATTGATGGTTTGACTTAGGTAATATGTCAGCCGGCACCCTGGAAAATAGTAGTAATTAATAAAGGAATCTTACAAAGACAGACTACATGCTGCAAAGGTACTGCTGTTAGTGTAACAAAAATGCCAACCAATAAATGGTCAATTATTAAGCATCAATCATCACTAAAATGCTGCTATCTGCTATTAAATATCATGAAATAAGAGACTAAAGATATTACAATGAAGAAAAATCAGTCTTATCTGTTCTCATACTTGTCTTTCATATATAATCAGCTTCAGTTGGACTCTTTAGTAGAAATTAAATGTCTACATTCTTTCTCATATAGGAACTTTGCTTTGGGTACCACTTCTCTCTGATTTAAAGGGGAAGACTTAGATATATTTTGTGATGCCTTGAAAGAGAAATTCTGAAAGGAAAAAGACTGAATATTTGTACTAGATAAATTGGAGGTTAATCTACCACTAAACATTTTTGTCTTCAAGTCAATCTCACTTGCAAATTTGTGTGAAATTTATGATTGATGTTAAGTTACTGAAATAATATTCAATACTTTACATTTAATATTATGTCTTATTTCTATTATTTTTAGATTCAGTTAGATTCAAGACTGTATAAAATCTTATTTCTAACACAGAGTATGTATCTAGAAATATAAACATAACTTGTGAATGATAAAATTTCTTCCATTTTGAATTATTTCTGAGAGATAAATTTTGTTTCAATATTTAGTTTAAAGAACAAGCAATGCATTTGATATTTCAAATTTGATCATCATGGGAATTCTCTTTAAATTCTAAAATTTCTGATTATCAGGATTGAAAGAGCATCAGTTACAACTATTAAGTAAATACAATTTAAGTTAATACTAAATCTCTAGCTTGTTAGTAGGTTTGTTTAAACTTTTTGGTCATTTAATCCCAGGAACAATAATGTCTGATGAATGTTTTTCTTTGTTTTTTTTAATTGTTGGGATGAGGTTTGATCATTTTTGTATATCAATAATTAAGATAAAAATAGTCTGAAAACACCTAAGTCTTTCTTTTTTTAATAAATAGATTGATAGAAAAACAGTATTTAACCTATAGCTGGATGTAACTAAGGAATTCATATTTTGCCCAAATGTATTAGTCTAAAAAGGAAACCACAGTACAACTAGGATTTGAACAACAATTCAAAATAAGCACTAAACCACAATGCTACAGGGGCTTCCTTTCAAAGAATTTTGTTTAGAAGAAATGAATTTTTGTTCATACAAATCCTTCAGCAACTTTTCTTTAAATGGAAATAATTTTATGATTATTCGTCACAATCTGGGAACATTTCTAAAGGCTTAAAAACAAATAAAAAGTGAATATGATTTCATTTAATACATTATCAATTACTTTTGTTTTGAAGTAAAACTAAAAACATAATTTTGCCTTTTCTTTTATATCATTTATTTTATTTTCTTTTATATCTATTTATTTTCTGTAGAATCAGTATGTGAGTAACCTCAAACAATTTAAATTTTCCTAGACTATTTCTTTGCAGGAAAGATCATCTTCTGAGCCAAAGGAAGTTACTTATTGATTATACTTCAAGAAGAACTAATTTCATCCTTGCCTTTAATACAGCTGAAAGATTACAGCTAACATTTTTGTCCCTCAAGCTATTAATGGACATTTTCACAAAAGTTTAATAAGATTGAATTGGCCAGACCGGGTTTATTAAAAAAAGTGTCAACGGTTGAAAAGGTTTTTCAACTGAAATAAATCAGATGAAATCAGGAGAGACATTATCTAAGTTTACTTACATAAACTGCATTAAATTGATATTTTTCCTATTGAAATGAAATTAATTAATATCTGAACATATTTCTTATTTTTTGAAGTTATGAAAGTATTTGAAAGGTTGATAAAGCAACCAAAGCACACCTTTCCTAAGAGATTAATAATAGTACACAATAGACAAAGAAACATTTAGTACTCAACTGATAAATGAAAAACCTTAAGAGCTGACCGAAACTGTTGATTTTATGTATAAAATTTTATTATGTATAACATTTTAAAATTATATTTATTATTATTTTAAAACTATGTATAAAATTTTATGTATAAATTGATCTTTTCCATAGGAAATGTCTAAGCATAATACAGGGGTTGGACAAAATAATAGAAACACCCATAAATTTTGCATCAAACTTAAAACACTGAAAAGAATTATCAAAATGTTTTTAATTTTTATTTATGCTAAGCGTTGTCCTTGATTAATTGGTTAAATTTCTTTTTTAGTTCAAATAATTTATAATAGTAAAAAAGTTAAATGACAGGTGTATTAGATTTTATAAATATGAAGGTGTTTCCATTATTTTGTCCAACCCCTGTATATTAAAGTAGATTACTTTTCTCCCAGATTTTCATGGTTTAACAGATCTGAATTTTAAAAAAGTGATTAAATTACCAAAAGGAAACTTGCAATTAATATTGTGTGCAATTTTGACTTGATTTGGTTAGCTATTTTATGGCATATCAACCTTTTCAGTAATCTAATGTTGAGAACAAGTGTTCTTGATTAATGAAGTAACATTATTTAACTCTTTAATTATTTGGAAGGTATATATATAATTTTTTTTAATCAGAATGTCAATGAAGTCACTTTACACATTAACATTTTTACTGGAATATAAAATGGTTGAATATGTTAAAACCTTTACAAGCATTGGGTTTGATATTTAATAGTTTTTATCTCATCTACTTCACTTTTTCACTGAAAATCTATTTGTGTCATAATATTATTTTAATATAACTATCAAAATCTTTATAAACACCCTGTTATAAAAAATTAGGATTCCTATATTCAGTGTTTTAAACAGAAAAAGTTTGATTTAAAATATAATAGATGCGTCACTTTATAATCTAAAAACAATATATTAAAAAATATTACATTATTTTTTCTATAGGATGCAATAACATACAGAGAGTCAATGTTCTTGCTTACTTTAAATGGTCTTTCATCAGAATCAAATCCTTTAATAAAACTTCCGATGAGTTTAAAGATTTGTCCAGAGTGCCTAAGGATATCCTAAACAAAGATATGTTAACTGCTACTTTCATAATCCTAACTCATTAATTATGACCTAAAGACTGTCGCGAAGAATAGCCAGAAGGAAATATTGAATTTAACGTATGAATAGTCTGTTGTTTACATTGAGTCTCGTCATGAAATAGACTAACAAATGATAAATATTTAATGTTGTGCAAAACTTTGATTAGAATCATCTATGTAGTAAGCTTTGTTGAGATAAATCAAGTCATTTTGCTGTTATAAAAATGTACAATCTATGTTGTTGCTCAGATTGCAAGCTTGTCACAAGATGCATAGATGATAGATTATAAATTTCCTTTTAGAGTTTTACAGAGTTGAATATGGATTATTATAAGATTCTTAATATCAGTTTCTCATATACGGAGATTTTATCAGGTATACGTGCACAACGTATTATCATTTCAAAGCCATTTATTACAGTGAAATGAAACACATTTTCATGAAAATTAACACATAGTACGACTGGTATAGGAAATGTTAAAAACAAAGGTCTTTTTCTGATTTGAATCAAAATAATTTATCCTCACTAAATGTGTGATGAAATATATTATCACCAATAAAAATAGGAGAATTAACTTATAATTTAAAAATAATAATAATAATAGTAGTAATAATAATGATAATAACAATTTATACATCTTTTTTTGGACTATTGCCCTCATATTTATCAATATCATCTTCATAACATTTTAATTAATGAAGTTTTCGGCCTTCTTCAGGTGATTCAACAATGTCATAATCATGAGTCTTCACAAAACTGTGAACTTTGTCCTTTATTTAATTCATAGATTTAGACTGCTCTCATTCTATTAATCATGACTAGGTAAAGGTGTTAAGCCTTAGAATGCTAACCATGACTGGGTAGGGGTGTTAAGTCTTAAATGTTATAAAGGTAAAATTGATAGATATGAGGACTACAATCCAAAAAATAGATGTACAAATTATCAAGCATGAAAAAACAATAATAATAATAATGATAATAGTAATGATGATAATAATATCAATAATAAAGAATTAGCATTCTGATAATGGCGGGTGTGTGAAGTAGACACAAAAAGGTGAAAACCCAGGGTGATGTTGCACCATATAGTTTTTGACTGGAATGGCGCAGAGCCTGCTGGAAGCCATTAGGAGACTTGCTGTCACTCTGACTCCAGTAAAAACCACTTGTTGCTAGGCAGGCAAACACTTAATAATTGGTGTGAGGTCTACAACAACATTAATAGTAATAATAATAATAATAATGATAATAATAAAACTTTAAAATAATCAATTCTACAATGTAATTCATGTAAATTTATCTATCATTTAAATTGAATGAAATGGCTTTAAATATTAATGAGATTAAAAGATATATATATTGATAAATAAGCAAATCAAATAGACTGAATTTTCTGCAACAATTAATCAAAACAGCTTACAAAGTGTTATAAAAAATTTGTAAACTAAAAATATTTGAGATAATAAAGAAGATCTATTCATAATTTTTATTTATAGAAATATTAAGACTTAAGAATATTTAAAAAAAAAATTTAATATTCATAAATAAGTAATATTTTAAAAATCAAAGAAATTCAAGATTTGCCAGATTTGAAGAAAAAAGTTTTTTAACTGTTATTCAGTTGATTAAAAACAATTCTAGTCTCTTTTCTTTAAATAGAAAAACTTATAAAGTAGATATTTTCACTTTAGATATTTTTCAAATTGTTTATATTTTGGTAAATGTAATTAATTGGGCCGACTTAATACAATGCTATAGCATGAACATTGTTGTTAAATTACAGTGGATAAAACCTGAAATAATCTTATCAGCACATATGACAAGTAAAGGATTATTAAATACAATATTATACCAGTCTGTAGCTTGATTCTTGTATAAAATAATTGTTCTCAAAATTGCTCAAGATTTGATGAATTTTATATGTTGTGTAATAGACAGCAAATCAAATATATAATATTTTAGTAAATTTCCTTTTTGTATGAAAGTAATAGGTATTTAAAATTCTTTCAGTAAAATAAATTTAAGATATCTGGATAAAGATGATAATTATTTAAAAAACTTTCTTCATCAGTATCATAGTATAAATTCAAATGTGATTTGAATCTTTAACTATTGTGTACATTAATAACATTTTCAATCAGTTTTCTGTAGCTAAATGTAACTGACTTTAGTTAAAAATATATAAACTAAATTAAATAAATTTCCATATAAATATTCATCAGATTTTAAAGAGTTTTTTAATTTTTGTTATTTTACTTCTACTAAATATTGTGATTATTTCAAGATCAACTTAAAAACAATTACAGAATAAATTCCCTCTACACTGACTTTGTCAATAATTTCTGTCTATTTACCATAAAAACATTGACACTACATATATTAGCACACATACATATAGGCTTAGTCTTGATAGTCAAGCATTTTGTTGCACAAAACCTATGATTGAACAAAGTTTGTTATTTTTTATAAGATGTTCTGTTCAGAATTATTTGCAATGATTTTAAAGAAAGGAAAGACATTTTTTTGCATTATTGGCTTTGGTACGTTCGAAATGATTGGATATAGACAATCTTATAATTGCCTTTGTTAGGGTCTATGTATATTTTTGAAGAGAGCATCTTTTGACAAAGGAAAAAAGAAATTGAATAAATAATAATACATACAAAAATGTAACGAAAATGCTTTTATTGTTCTGACATATATAGATACATCAATAAGTCTGGAGCCCTATGATTAAATATGAATATATATATATATATACGTATATATATGAAATAAAAGTAAAATGTTTTATATAAAAGTATTTATTTATTATATTATTTTATTTGATGTTTCAGGCCACCCTGAGTCCTTCGTTAGAAACAACTGGAAGGACAAAGGACAGTCACAGAAATCAAATAAAAATCATATAATAAAGAAATACTTTCATAAAAATGGCCAAAATATTTTTCTTATATATATATATATACCAAAAATGTAAATGTAGTTTCTCAATATTTTATATATATATATATATAACAAAAAACAGAAATCTTCTACTTTTTCTTTATTTTTTCCTATTTTCTGATTAGCATCTTTATGTCAGGCCTGAAGGATTTAAAAATTATACCATAGTCCCAAGCATATAAGATAATAATGGATGAGTAATCCAAGATAAGAGATGAAATAGAAGTGAAAATTTTAAAAATCATGTGTAGAGAAGTTAATGTTTTGCTTTTATTTTTATAAAGACATTCAAATGTCTAAACTGAATTAGAAAATAATTTAAAGTAAAATGTTCAGCAGATAGCAAATTTGTGGAATAAGGTTAAAAATATTTTTATTTTCTTTAGAAAATAGAAAGCCAGAAGATCTAAATCAGAGCTGATAGACCAGCTAAAAAACAAAGATTTTAATTAAATGTTGCGTGATTTAGAAATATTGGAAATGAATTGTATCAGTCTATTCATTTAATAGAAGTTATGAATGAACATACATACTTTCAGATACACTGAGAGATACAAAAAATTCTCATTGCAATCAAATTGATTAACAGTAGCGAAATGAATTAAATAACATGAAAAATACTCTAGCAAAAACAAATATCCCCAGGTGATACAAACTAAAATGTGACAAATTTTTAGCTCATTAACTTGTGTCCAAATGTGTATCATCAGAAACATTGTCTTTAATGTTAATTTACCCAAGTGTCAATTTTAGAAACTGGCATCTATCCGTTATGTTCAAAAGATAGTCGCCTCAAAGCTAAATCAAAGAAGTTTCAATGCTATCCTTGTCAACAGTATTGGCACTGAACAGACAGATTTAACTCAAGATCAGTTTATAAGTTTGTGCAATTCCGTACATAACACTGGTTCTGATGACTTTACCTCAAGCTGGCTTGTAAGAAGGCCAATATTCATATTAGCATCACTAGTTCATGTGACCTTTAACCATTGATAACTAAAGTGCTATTTTAATAGATTGATAATTGAAGAAAGTAATCAAAATACAAATGAACATGAAATAAAAAAAAGGAAGTAAATTGTGAAAAGATTAATAAATAAAATTATTAGGTAAACAGAGTTATGAAATTATACAACCTATTAATTTTAGAGATATCTATAAATTTGTAAATACTTATGTGGGGAAACTCAAAAAGATTTTTATGCATAAATGAGCTTTTATAACTTATAAATTGTTTATATTCAGCTACTTTTGCATGTAATTAAAAATGCTCAATCAAAAATAGATATGTCTAGTTTGATTATTTAACTCTTTGGACCCTGACTTCAAAATAGAGCACTACTGAAAAAGACAATATGTAATTAGCAAAATTTTTGATAATGTAGGGTACACTTTTTGATAGGCTATTGTGAAGGATCTAGACATCAGACATATAGAAAACTCTATATATTTGCAAACAAGAGAAACTGAAAAACAGGATAACATAATTAAGTTGTACATAAATAAGAACACGCATAGACACACATAGATTTATTTATATTTTCTATCTTGGCTCATGTATTATAAAGGTTTTTGATGATTGTTTATTTTCTTTGAAATTGAATGCTAATATTATCATTTTACATATATATGAAGTCTACTACTAATACTAACAACCTTATGTAATTATATATCAGCCCTGTCATCTTTTTTCACTAGTCTGCTATATTGGCCTGTCAGGGTCCAAAAAGTTAAAGAATCTGATTTTTTTTTGTTTTTTTATTCATTCAAGTATTTAAAACTCACTTGCATTATTAGAACTATGCTAAATATTATTTCTAAAATGAATTTGGTAAATTATCTCTGGTTTTCTTAGTGGTAAGCAAAACTTTGGGATATCCTGTTTTTGTGACACAACACTAATCTGCTCATAGACTATACTTGTAAATTTATGGCAATGAAGAAGTGTTGAGCAAAACTTGTATATATATATATTCCAAGTAGTTTCACTTGCAATTGTAGAACAATATGATTTTCACTTAAAACTGTTTAATGTAAAGGCCTTTATACAATAAGACACAACTTGTGGTGAAGTCAGTTTGTTTGACACTTATATATATATATTGCTTTCTGGATTTTATTATTTTAACGTTACATTCATACTTGAGATTTTTTTACTTTTTCTCATATTGCAATTTCTAAATATATACTCTATCAGTGATCATCTAGTAAAGCATTTTAAATGGCATGTTCCTCTATTGAATTTTCTTTTAAGGTCACTGTATGTATATATAAATATATATATGGATATATAGTAGATAAGTGTAGACACTGATTCAACTGCCTTTGGTGACAGTCAGTTCCTTGTGTATATTCATCAAACAAAAAGCTTTTGGTCTGATGATTGCACAGGCAAGAAACTGACAGTTACCAAAGACAGTTGACTCTATATCTACTCTTATCTACTTTACATGCTCTATCACTGATATTTAGCACTTTAACTATAAATATAAGCAAAATTTTCCCAACAGATCTATCTATCTATCTATATATATATATATAAATATATGTGTGTGTGTGTGTGTGTGTGTATATATATAATGACTTAGCAATAATAATTAGAATGTAATACATGCATTCATCTTTCTTGAATACAGTAAGACTAATGGATAAATGAAAAACCATATTACAAATAGCCATATAATAGCTTTTGCCATATGGAAAAAAGATTGTATAAAGAAAGCAAAGAAAATCCCCGTGATAATATTATTTCCCAAAGTGAAAACCTGTTTTACAGCTCATTTCAATCAGATATTAATGTCCAACAACTAACCAAGGTTTTCCTTTAAGCAGTCATGCATGGAGAGGATTTTAAATGATCTAAAGGGAACTGTTCACTTATAAACACATTTCGACTTTTTTCTTATGTAATGGAAATCAAGATATCATCAAAGACGCCATTACTATAGAAAGATGAACATTTGAAAACTAGATTTAATGACACATGAAGAATACATTTTTTCAATGAAAATCATATAAAACTCACCTTATATTTTCCATTCAAAGATAATGTCTTTTACAGCCTTTTATTATGATTATTATAGTTTTAGAAAATTGAAATAAAATAGATATACCTAATATATGTTTTTTTAGTAGTATCATTTAATCCTTATTTCTGAGGAATTACATGTAAGAACCTTCAAATGCTAAAATACTGCTAGTGCTAAACCACCTTAAATGCACTTCTTTAATGGCCATGTACTTCAAATGTAATCAAAAATGGTTCAAAAAGAAAATTTAATGAAGCACTTTTTAATCGTTTTCAATGAACAGATGTAAATTGCAACAACAACCAAAGGGTTTTCATTAGAAATAATACTAAAATTGATCTAGTAATAATATGATTATTATCAAAATTTAAGACCAAAATTTACAGTACTATTTCCAACTTGACAATATCAAACAATTGAAAATCATAAAAAAATTCATATTAAGGTCTAGCTTATCTATGATTGAAGTTCATGGAGGATTTGATGGGTAAATGCAACTGAGGTTGTTGGTATATTACCTTTTAACACGAGTTCAAATCCCAGTGAAAACCATTGCATTCACTTTCAGCTGTCTCGGGCAGATGGGGCTCGTTAACTCGGG
>JAYKTE010408352.1:0-19650 GCA_036873565.1 Xipholeptos notoides
CGCACGAGTGGAGTCGCTTGACATTTAACGGTGATTACCGTCTATCTGTCCCAGATAGTCTCGAACCCAAAAAATATTGTCAGATATAGTTTAGTCGAATTATACTGCAAATCTGCCTAAATTGCTTTTCTCTAAGTTAACAAACCCCACCAGTCTAGAGCAGCTGAAAGTGAACATGTTGGTTCACATGCAATTTGAACTCAATTCTAAGTCTTTTAACAACTAGATTAATAGCAACAATTTGTTGTTTTTACTGGTTGTCTTACAATAAGTATTTGCATTATTTATCAACTAATTAATTGTTGAAAAAAAAGACATTATTTTTACACTTACAAAAAAAATCTTATGCAAAAATTAGAAAATGTTTTTAAAAAGTTACTAATGCTTACTGGCAAGGCACAAAATTCGATCTCCACAAATAAGAGTCTGTTGTATAGGTCCAGAAAATTTGTGTATAACCAATGGCAGCAAATACCGTTTATTAGTTTGTATTAGTTCCCAAATGTAGACATTGCCATCATCATCACCTGTGACTACCTGCAACAATAAGATATTTACACTAGACATCAGCATTGAAAAAAAAAAAAAAAAAGATTAATGAAAACAAACATTTTATTCAGTAAAAAAATATTGGCAGGTTTTGACAAAAAAAACTTTTTGTGCAAAAATAATGAAGGGGGAGACAACATTCAAAGTTTCTGAAACGCAGTCTTTCAGAATCCTTGAGATGAGGTTTGATCATTTGTACATCTATTTTTCGGACTGTTGGCCTAATCTTTATCATTGTTACCTTCCCAATCATTGAGAGAAGGCTTTATCATTTGCATATTATTCACTACTTTAAAACATATTTAAAAAACATTTGATTAGTTGGCCCAGGTATCTCAAATATTTATTGAATTAAGCACATTTTTTACTACTCTAAAAATATATTTAAAAAAATAATTAATAACTTAAATTTTATTTAGTTTCAATTTCTATTCTAAAAATTGATCACTAAATATGATATGAAGAGTGGTCAAGTTTTTTGCCTAATTCATACAAAGGGGCACCTGTTTCATTGGTTGTCAGGTTTTGGATATCTACAATGATAATCTGTTTTATCAGCTTTCATGAGGGTGTCACATGATGAAAACAAAAATATTTTTTGCCATATAAAACTAAAATGAAATAAAAGTCAGCATTTTGTCTTTATATATATATTTTTAGGAGTTTTATTGAGATGATGCATTTTATAATTCCTAGTCCAAGATGAGGACAACAGTCCGCTAATAAAAGATTCCTGAAGCATTTTGTCTCTTCCTAGAATAAGAAGCCCTTATCCAGCAGCTGCAGGCCAATCAATACTCACTTCAAGTCAATATAATTTTGTGCTTTAGCAATCTAAATTTTAAACATGTATCAGGAAGGAATTCAAGTCCTCTTATTGAGGAGCTAACTAAATTGTAAGCATGAGATTTACAAATAAGTTTGTGTTTTATGGCATATCAACCCTAGAACAATCATTTTTGGTAAACGTTATTTTTTGTTCACACTTAGTTTTTTGCATAAAACAATATGCACTATTTAACCCATAGCTGGAGATAATGTCAGGATTCCAACCTTTCCTAAGGGTATTAGTGCAAATTTACAAATAAGAATTTTTTTACTATTTCAAGACTTATAACTAAAAATGTTCCTTTTTCAAGAAGATGCAAGAATCAAATCTGAAAATTAAAAAAATTAACAAATAAAAACTTACCTTATTCTCCCATATTGCTGTACATCTTACATGGGAACAAATGTGTCCAAGTAAATGATAACATCTTTTCCATTTTAGATTGCTGGTTAGATGAAAGACCCACTGACCATGAAGAATCGTTTCCTGGCTTCCAGTAACAAAATACTGACCCCAAGAACTAATATGGAAAGGAAAAAAATTACTAACATTTTATAATCTGTAATACTAGAAAAAATATTAACCATCATGATGAAAAAGGAATGTTTGGTTAAATAGAAAATTAACTTTTTAAAATACTGAAAGGAATGTATTAATTTTATATTACTCCTACTACAACATTATTTGAATTTATTCAAGAAGAACTAATTATGTAAATAAACTGAAAATTGAAACTAAGGAATATTTTTGCATTCACCTTGTATAACAAACATGTAAATTTTGGAATAAATAAATTTAATCTAATCAAAGCAAAATACCTGCTCTCATCATTGCCAACAATTGAAAGTGTTTTTAAGAGACTAGAAGAATTGCCTGGCCTTGATAAAGGGTTGCTCCTTTCATGCTCATTTTATTTTTTTGTAATATCAAGATTTTTTTTCTTTCTAAGAAAAATGCTGTCATTTTTTGAAAGTCAAAAATTATTTTAGTAAACTGTGATTATATTGACACCCCAACGTAGCCCCCACACAGCAGACGTTATCGGTCTACAACAATCCCATTTTTCAAGTTTTATCCCTTAGCAGTTATTTTTCTTGCTCAAAACCAAATCGAATTTCGAATTTGTTCCACAGATGTGAATATACCTAATTTCAAGTCTCTAGGCCAAAAATTAGTAAAGTAGTTTGGTCGAGTGTTCCTTAGACAGACACACACACAAGGTCACTTTTATACTCGTAGTAGATTTAACAGTTCAAATTAAGATAACAGTTACCTCCCTTCCTTCATAAAACTGAATGTTAGATAAGGTTATGTCATTGTTTTTTTTCTATTTGAGAATATGCTTTGGTTGGTTTTATTTTGTTGAGTTTCATTAAAAGATTAATGACATGCATTACTTAGACTTGAAATGATATCCAACCTATTTTTTTAGTTGGTTTTAAGAGTCTATAGTAATAATGCTCTCCCAACTGATTCACTGTCAAAGCGTGCACATTTTTATGCGTTGTGTCCGATGAAGGAAATACCAAAATGGCGGCACTCATAAGTTTCAGCTACCAGTAGTCACGTTGGCTGACACGAGCTCTCGTCGCACCTATGCATGTGAGATAGTCACTCAGCTGCATAAAAGCAAGCCATTTCTGGGACTCGGAGTTAGTACATAAAGTTTCACACACAGACAGTGTTGACTACTGGCAAATTTCTATTGGACTTATTATTCAGCACAGAGTCAAATAAAATAATTTAATAATTAGCTACTATGAAATTAATTTAATAATTAGCTACTATGAAATTAATAATTAGTTACTATGAAATTCTATTTGACTTATTATTCGACACAGAGTCAAAAAATAATTTAATAGTTACTATGAATCACAAAAAATCAACACAAAGTTAAGTATTAAAAAAAAAAGAATACATAATTAGGGTTAATGAAAAGTTACATGAAATAAATTTGTGAGTGGATCGATTGATTGATTGATTGATTTGGGGGTTTAATGGCACATCAACCGCTCTTGGGTCATTTAATGCCAGTATGGTGTTTTGATTATGTTGGTTTGGTTCCATTTTAAGTTTCTGGTCTACAGTTGGTTTAGGTGTCATTTGTTTTATTGGCTATTATTTTTTTTTTTTTCTGGAGAGGTTTTAACTGTTTAAGTGTTGTATAGTTTGGTGTGACTTTGATTTTTGGAATACTTTGCTGATATTTTTTGTTTACAGGAGTTTGAACAGTTTGATTTTTTTTAAGTATTGTATAATTTGTTGAGGTTTATGTGAGTGGATAGAGTAGTAATAATAGCAAAAGTAATTGATTAAGTAGGAATAACAAACAAAGTGAAAAATCTTTTCCTTACCAAATGGATGTAATCGCAATAGAATGGTTATAGCATGCTGATTCTAAAGGTTTGGAGTCATAGGCTGTAAAAAGAATATCCCGATCATCCGAGCCAGATATTACAGTAAACTCAGGACTTCTGCCATTTTCAAGATTAGCTGGAAATGATATAATTCAAAGAAAAACTATAAACACAAAATCTTTTGTACATCTATTTTTCAGACTGTTGTCCTCATCCATATTGTTACCTTCATGTTTTGGCCGATGGACACTTTGGCCTTCTTCAGGTGAAGGTAACAATGATAAGAATGAGGACAACAGTCTGAAATATAGATATAGAAATTAGAAAGCCTCATCCCAAAAATTCCAAAATCTACAAAATCTTTTTTAGGTAATTTAATGCCGATAACAATCATTTTTGAGAAACATTCTTTTTGTCTACACATAGTTTTTTTAATAATTCAATATGCACTATTTAATCCATAGCTGGAGGGAATGTGGAGATTCATACCTTTCCCAATAGTATCAGTCCAAATGTGAATGTAAATGGAATGACTCGCAATCGAACTTGCATATTATGGTTCTAAAGTCTGACACCTATTCACTGCCCCAAGTGGACCTACCCCACAAAATCTTTTGTTCCTAGAGCAAATAGTTATCAATATAATTATTATTGCGATTTATTTTTATCTAAGGATGCAATTTTGTATTTACCAATGGAATGTTTAGAATTATTACTTTTATAAATTAAGTGACACATTAGATGCATAACAACGAGAAACATAAATTATGAACACTGGACACTTGTTTCATTCTTATTCGGAATTCATCGGCAGATTGTACAAAAATGATTGTTCGCAGCATTAAATGACCAACAAAGGTTGATATGACGAAACAAACTAACAAATTTATTTGCATGTATGTATTGTGTCACACCCTGAAGATTAAAAGTGAAAACATGTAGCCGCATTGGGAATCAAACCCCAGACCCTCAGATTGCCTTCATTATTTTTCTTTTAAAAGTCCTATACTGTACTCAAGGAGCTATGAAGGTCATACTTATAAGAGAAAATTTTTTTCATAATCATAATTCCCTCTAAGAAATATACATTTTTATGCTAGTTATTTAATAAGACTATTTTATCAATTTTTGTCATATTAAATCTTATTATTTTTAATGAGCATGCACACTAGTACATTATAAATTTTCTCATTGGTACTTTATAAATATAAATTGTTTTAAACATTTTTGCAGGGTTTTCTACCAAACATATATATAAATTTTGTTTTGCTTTTACAATTTTAATAAAGGCTAATAAAAATAAGATATAATAATTTTTGTATAATACATAACAAGGGAGTTACCACATTGTAACAAAGCTACCATATCATCTATAGGCATAACTGATAAACAAATCATTCTTTTACACACAAGAATCTTCTTCCTATAAATTGTAGAATAAAACAAAATTCAGCTATGCATTTTAAGACCAAATTGCTAATATGGTCTTCTGTAAGATCAGAATTTACACAAATAACTTCTGAAATCTTGAAAAATTAATCCATATTTCTGATAGCTGCTGAGTGCTGCATTAACAAGGATACTTACAACTGTCAACAACTGCTAAAGCTGTTACTGTACTGCGATGCCTGTGCAGAACTGTACCATTCTGAAATATTGTACCTGGATTGTTCCAACACAAAACAGCCCCATTTTCATGTCCAGTCAAAAGTAGATTTCCTAAATAGACAAAAAAAAAAGTCATGTTTGGTAGAGTATGTTATTTGACAATATATTGGGTTGTAATCTTGTAATGGAAGTTAGAATTTAATACCAAAATCAAGGCCAGTATCCAAGACTTCAATCTCATCCCTCATTTAGAAAATTCTAGAAGCTTCTATTCTACAAAATACCCTATCATTAAAAGTAGATGTCAATGTTATTTTCTATGCTATTCTGCTATAAAATAGATTAATCATTTTTTTTCTAATTCTATTCGAAAAAAAAATTTTTTTAATTAAAGATTTCAAGATTATCAATTCAAATAAAAATGGACACTTTTTTAAAAAATTCATTAAGATAGCCTAGAGATTTTAAAATGGACACTGTAAATTGAATTATACTAGGTGATCCTTTCTTTATTTTTAGAATATTGTGAGGTTTGATTTTGCACTGAACACAAGAAGCCAAGCCCTGTATTAAAATTAAAGAATGCTTTTGCATAATGATTTTCACTGATACATTTAGTTATTTCATTTATTTTTTAGTTGGTTTCGTATAGGGAACAAAGGGACATAACACGAAGAGTAAATATTTATCAATACTAAAATTTAAAACTGGAATAATAATCTGGTAAGTAAATCTAGGAAAAATACAGAGGAGGAAAAACACTTTTCCGTAAAGAGCTTTGTGGTAAATTGTTTTTTTTTTACTTCGGCAGTTTAGTAGTACTTATTAAATGACTTGTTTTTTTAGGATTAAAAACCTTGATATTGTCTTTAATAAAGAGTAAACAAGGTTATGAATAATTTAATAGGCTACACATTTTCTTGTCAACAATAATGATTTTCGATTTCTGTTTTAAAGCTTAGCTTCTAAAAATCACATAAATAAAGTTGAATTTTTAATTTTCAAAATTTTCTTTAAAAAAAAAATCCAATTATTAATTTTTTTTAAAGTTACCATGAAATTTGAGACACATAGTTTTTCCATTATTATCCAAAGTTTGCGTGACATTTCGTCGTAAACAAGGCCAACGGGAAATTAAACTGGTTCGACGATAAGCAAGGTAAACCTCTCGCCAAAATTGCCAAGGGAGTCGAATGCTGATTCTTCTGCGCTTTTCGTCATCGAAAAGAGTCCTTATTGAACTATTATTATCTGTTGTTTTACTGTCCGGAGAAAGATTCAAGGGTTCATAAGGAATGCTTCTTATATTTTCGGGGTGTTTTTTTAGGTTTTCAGGTTGACTCAGGTTATTCACATCGACCAGTCCGGTCATTTCAGCCAGTAACGGCATAGGTATTTCTGTCATGCAAAACCTCGACCACATCTCCACGTTCCGTTTCAGTTCGTGGACAATTCGGTGCCAAAACGTACAGACACATGCCACCCGAAAGAGGGTTTTACCGTCAAGCATTTTAAAAATTATCCGAAGTACTTCTTCTGGTAAGTCTGATATTTCCGTCGCTGTCATCATGGTGGTTCGTTGTTGTTGGTAGCGAGTGTAGTCAAAATCGTTAACTTGGGCCGAAACTAATTTTAAAAACTAAAAAACAATGTTAGTTAAAACTAACTTTACAAAAAAATTAAATTCTAATTTTCTATGTCTTTAGGTTTTTGCTGCGACCGCTGTGCTGTGATCATATAACAATGAAAATAATACATTTAGATTTCTCCTGCTATTTTTCGCTAAGACATCCATTTTTTTAAATGGTGAATTAAAACTTAATTTACCGAGTATTCAGACAGACGTTATCTCCCCTTATATTATGGGTAAAAAAAATTTTTTTCTTGTGGTTCAGGTTCCTATGAGAGAAGAATCCAGCAGGTACATTGTTCAGGGGCAAAAGACTGAAGGAACATTAAAGTGTTTTTTACTAACACTGGCTCTATAAAATTTACAACACAAAAATAAATCCTTATCCCAACCCTAACCCCAAAAATGAGAAGAAAAAAAATTGCAAAATAACAATCCACCTAAAGGCTAAATTTTTCCCAATTTTTGAAATAAATTAAATTAAAATGCAACAAAACTCTGAGCACTAATTTTTTTTTAAAATCTTTTCCGAAATTCATGTACAGACGTTGTAAGGCATTATGGTAACTTAGCTTCTTTAATGGCAACCAAATGACATCTACATAAGAAAATAATCCCAAGAAACCGGATTAATATTATCAAAACAGAAAATTTGCGACAGATTTAAATGCCATATTCATTTTTAGCACACCCAAAAATTCCTAAAAAAAAACAAATTAGAGTGCTCAGTGTTCTGTTGTAAATTTTAGAGATGAATGCCAAAGAAAAGGTAATTAAATAATACTGATACGTTTTAACAAAATGTTTCAGATAATCAATAAATGAGGACTTCTTGTTGTAGTTATTATCGAAGAGTCTAATAACCTAGAATTTCCCAGATTTCTTGATTCATTGCTCAGTCAAAAAATACTCAACTAATGCTTACCGTAATCTAAATGTTTTCAAAAAAGATCTTTTAACAGAATTTGGTATGGGTACCATTGCCATGGCATATCAACCTTTTTGATTATTTTATGCTGAGAATAATCCTATTTTTCTTTCTATAAACATCTTTCATTTGCAAACATGTTTATATAACACAAGTTGCATCATTTAATCCAAGGGTTCTCAACCTTTTTTTACCCATGGACCCCTTTTCCCTTTCTTGGTGGACCTCCTCATAACTATTAGTAATAAAACAGTATTCTATTTTTCACTCATATAAATTTTCTGGTTTTAATTAACAAAGAAATAGTATATAATTAAGCTTTATTTTTATATGAAAACTAATTTAATGAAACTAAAGTATTTTACAACAATTATAAACCAAAATTACTGTAGAAATTTAATTTTTTAATCATAAAAACCATTGGTTTTCTTCATGGACCACCAAAGTATCATTATGGATCCCCAGAAATATTCCATGGGCCCTTAGGATTAATGTGAACTCTAATTGAGAAACCCTAATTTAATTCATAGATGGAATGGAAAAGGGGGTTCATGTCATATCTGTTCTGAAAATTTAATTTTAATTTTTTTTCTTAATTCATGATATTTGGACTTCTACTCTCATTTCCTTACATTTTTGCCAAGGTGCCCTTCAGTTTTCCTCAGGTATTAATCAAACTAACTCAGGGACCTTCATATCAAATGCAGGAGTCTTATTATTTTTAATTTGAGTAAATAACAAGTTAAGTTTGCAGCTCTGAAACAGCTCGAGTTCCTGAATTTGAGTAATTTACTGCCCACATTACAGAAGTGCTATCAGGTACTATGTCACTCTATATTAGGTACTTGAGTTAATTTCACCTACAACCAGGATTTGATATATCAAGTCCAGATGAATGTAACACAGAACTTGTATAAACAAACTAATAAGACCATTAACACCATATGTCCTGGGCCTTTTGACATTAAAATCAAGTTTTTTTATTATCAAATTAATTTTTCAATAGACAGGTTTTATAGAATAACTAGAAATTTGAGATATTTTTTTTTATCAAGCCTTTTGATTTTCCATGGTGGGAAAAGTTTTCTCTCTCTATTCAACCAGATATATAATTCACTCTACTGCAACCACAACCACATGTCCATTTGGTATAATACCTATAATTTTAGAACCTATTCTACTAATAATGAAAATGATTTAATTAGTTTTTAAAAAATCAAAATATTCAAAGGTAAGATTTATTATTTTTAAAACCCTAAGTTTATCAACGTTGACCATGATCAATATTTGGATTTTTTATCTGATTTTGATTTATTAAATTCATAAAAAAGGCCATATTGAAACTGTTGTTGGGGACATATAAACTCATCTATTCTGTATATATTGAGCGAGCCTGACGTGACGTGCTCATCTGGAAATATGTGACAGGACTTGATGACTACTCCACGCCGTTTGCATGTTCAGCTGAAACACTTCTAACTCCATTTTTATACTATACTTTCTTTCCACTTGATATACATTACTGTTATATTTTTCACCTAGTTGTGTTCATTTTTTCATCTTTCATTGGTCCACAACCACAACAGAAACACATCGTTTTAAGATAGCTTGCAAGTTGCCTCCCTTTGTTTCAGAAATTTTAACAAAAATTCAGGATATTGGAATGAAAATATATCATAATCTGAAATTTCTCAAACTTTGTAAAAATTAATAAAATAGTCTGAATAATGAAATGGTATTAAAAAAAATGTAGTATACTAATTTCAGTGAGTTTAGTGGAAAGCAAAAGTAATGGGAATATGTAAACGAGACTTGTTTAGTGGTAGAGCTCTGTGTGTCGGCTGTGACAATATACTTTTATTAAAGAATATTCTTGTCACAGACTTGGCTATTTTGCCATTTCTTTTAATTTTGTAGTTATTACTAACAACTAAAAATGTAAAAGAAATGTTAAAATCGCAAAATATTCAAGAGGGCTGTCCCGGCTGTGACTAGAATATTCATTCATAAAAGCATATTTTCACTGCTCTAATAATTAGTAATAAATAAGCTTGGTTACTGAATAATCAATTGCCAGGCGTTTTAACTATTGCATCTAGTTTTTAAGAAAAGCAAAACATCAAACAAATATATAAATAACACACAATGTATCTTATAAGGTTTAATATATATTTATATAATAATCTGTTGAGTAAGTTTGTCTATATTTATAGTTAAAGTTCGCAATATCAGTGATATTGTGTGTACATCAAATGGCCTTTTGGTGACTGTCAATTTTTCTTGCCTGTGCAGACTGACTGCTCTGTTCCATAATCAGACCATGGTTGCCACAATGCCACGGTTTATGTTTGTGTTATGGAAATTATATGTCTTTAGAGTTGCATGCAAAAAAACCCCCCAGCAATTTGGTAACTACCAAAAAAAGAAAAGAGAAGGACTATTCAAACAAAGCAGTCTTTCAGCCCAGCCAGTGCCAGTACCAATTGAATCTTAATTGAATTGCAGTCTTTACACAGCCGGTGTTGTGTTCATGTTTTCTTCCCTTTCCGCTCAAATTTATCGGTTCCATGAAGTGCAAAAGGATCCCAATATTTACATTACATTAAAATGAGGATAATATTAATGCACCCATGACTTTCAAAATTCAGTTTTATATTCATTATAAAAACTGGTTGTGTAAAAGGGATAAAATATTATTAAAGATAAAAATACACAAAAAAAATACTGCGATTTTTGTGCAGTTTTTTATTTTTTATTTTTTTTTTACAAAAAGAATTTCCGTCTGCTTGTTTCCATTTCATGTCTCTTGTGTACCCATTCGTATTCTCCGTATTTCGAGTCAAAAGTCCCTTTTTGAAGCGATCGCATCTTTAGGGTAAACCTAGGACCGAGTTCCTTGAGTCCAACTTTTTTTTCGTTACGGAATATGTACCGGTGATGTCGAAAAAATATATAGTCCCTTTGGTTGTGGAAAGTAATAACTCTCCTACCTTGAAATTGAGGGTCCAGGGGAAACAAGGCTCCCAATACACGCCCCACAGTATGTCCAAGTCGAGTATTAAAGTTATTTAGGATGAGTTCAGGTCGATGATCTGTCAGGGACCCGCATTTCCTGATCTCATTATGTAGTTTTACATTGCTTACCCTGAAGTGAATCGTTGGGCCTTCGGGTAAGTGGCTTAATATCATCCCGTTTGGAGTTTTGTTGTTTTCATTGACGATAATAATATCGGTGAAATCCTTGGCAATTGCTTGTGGAACGATCTTTTTAACGGGAAGGTCCTTCCTGTAATAATAGTGTGCGTTTGGTATAATCTTTTTAAGTTCCTGGCAAAAGAGATACGTTCGCAATTTTGGTCGATTCGAGGTTGTGATAAGAATCTTCGGGATAGTTTCTCTGCGGAAATGTGCTGCCAGTTCGTCGATAGACTCGTCCATTTCTACCTCCTCATCTTTTTCCTTGATCATCGTCTCGTCATATACCCGTTGGTTCTCGATAGTTTTAGGAACACCCTTCGTCGGTAATTGTTCGCCTTTTTTCTTCATGGCTTTCAGCTTCCTTCGCTTTTGGATTTCAAGCTTCTTTTTTTCTAGCAGAAGTTTGTGGTACATCTTGGATCGAAGGATCTTATTTTTTACCCGTTTATAATTCGGGACTTTCATAGAAAGTTTTTCATCGTCTGATTCCTTGACGGCAGTCATATCTTTCCGTTTAGTTTCCGCCATCTTTGCTATTTCCACTTACCACGTGGGAAGAAGTGAGAAATGTTATGAGGTAAATGAGTGTAGTACTTGTCGCTAGCTACTAGACTACAATATTACAGCCTTCAAACGAACGGACTAGTTATACATCAGCCAACAACACCTAGTTTCTGCCACAGCCACAGCCACAGCCGCCACATATCGTCATAAACGAAAAACATTAAAGTTCATTAAATTCCAAAGAAATATTTATTCAAGGAAATAATCAAATATATGAAAAAAAAAAAGAAATAATAAAAGAAGAATAAAAAATTAAATTTAAACATTAGCTTTAGAAAAATTTCTTTTAAAAAATGATTAAGAATCAGAAAATATAAGAATAATTTTAGTAAAATCTTAAAATCATTTATTCTAATGAATTTAAAACTATTAAAATAATTCGGTAAGTATTTATTTCTGAATACATATGTGATGATAATGTGCCAGTAAAGTATCTTCAGCTAGGTTTATTTTGTTCAGGCAATTTCTTTTTCAACTACCCTACATTTTTATTTTAGGTATTGTGACTGTCTTACATTTCTTCTTTCACTGACCATTTTTGGATGTCACTAGTACAAGTGTCAATAATTCTAGATCTAGGAATTTTTTTATTTATTTCCATTCTTCAATCAGAGGTTTTCAACCAGGGGTAAATTTACTCTTACGGGTAAGAAATTATATAGTCGGGGGTAAATAATTGCAGTACCTGATGTTTTAAAAAAAATTCAATTAAGTTTATTTTTTTAAAGGAGAGAGAATGCAAAGAAAGTGTGTGTGTGTTTTTTTTAAATACCAGTCCTAAACAAATAAAAGGTTCTTTCTGACCTTGATTTTTGTCACTTTATGATTTTTTTGTATGAAAGTATGGGGTAAATAGTAAATCAAGCCGAGGAGGGATCAATGATGGAGGAAAGGATGAGAATGGCTGCTTTAAATCCTAAAAAAATACATTTATCAGCAAGATCAAATCACTTTTTGAAGACTAGTTGCCATTAGATCACTGTAGTTAAGCAATGTTGTGTCTGTTCAGTTACTTAGATCGATGACTAGGGCTGTAACAATATTCTTTTATCAAAGAATATTCTTGTCATAGCTTACTTGGCTATTTTGCTATTCTACCATTTCTTTTAATTTTGTAGTTGAAACTAATAACTACAGAATTAAAAGAAGTGGTAAAATCACAAAATAGTCAAGTCTGTGACAAGTATATTCTTCAATAAAAGCATCACAGCCCTATTGATGACCACTTACGAATACCAGCTACCTTAATACATTGACCAGTTGGTGGCTCTTGGTATGAACAGAAGCAGTCAAATCCAACCAGGATTTTGAATTGAGTGATGGTCTAAAGACCCTTATACTAACCGACTAGGTGAGCTCAGCTCAGCTTGGCTGCTAGAATATCAGTAAAAACGTCCTCGAGATAGAATTACTCTCTTGGGTGAGGACTGGGCCTCTTAGAATTCCCTTAGGTGGCTAATCAATCATCAGTGAGTAGATTTTGTCCTGACCATGGACAGAAAAATGTTATCACCTGAAGAAAGCTAAAGGGTTAATTAGTCAAAACAGTGTAAATTTAACAAATATAAAGATTATGATTGTAGTTCAGATATTAAATATACAAATTATGAAGCCTCATCTCAAGGATTATGAAAAACAAAAAAAAAACAGAGTTACTCTCTCTTAATTAGCAATCAAGAATGAGAAAAGAGGATAGAAAAAACAAAAAGAGAAAAAACTTTTTTTTCTTTTACTAAAAATTTTCTTTTATTCAATGTTTTGCATACAAAAATATGTATTATAAACTTTGATTAAAATTTCATAATTATAAAAGTGAAAAGTAAAAAAAATTATTTTTATAATTTAACTATGTTAATTCTTGCAAATACATAGGTCATTGGGCAGGTTTCTGTCTGTGATATGAAAATAGGGAAAAGCAAGGAACATTCCAAAGGGTTTCTAAAGAAGTACACTGCCATATAAAAACATGTTTCTATTTGTAAAACGTGTTCTAATTTGGTTATCTCAGAATGTTTTTGTTGCTGTGTTCTTTAATTTTTGTTAAGTCATTTTCTTGAGGTCTCTGAATAAATAAAAAGGCCTAAATTCTGTTAATACTACAAAAAAGATGAACACAATAATCCAAGCAATTTAAATAGTGTAAATGAAAAAATAATCCCTTTATCTATTTGTTGGGTTTGTCAATATTTTGGGAGAGTGATGAATCAGATGAGGCATTAAATCTAAACCAGTTTGAGAGGATGAAGAGTGAAATACACAAGCTATTTTACTTGTAATGTTAGGGCTTCTATCAGGAGTCCCATGCAAGTTTTTTTTTTATGGGAATAATATATTGAATGATTGAAAATGCTAAAGGTTGTTTGCAAAGTTTTCATCTGAAAATTTTAACCCCAAAAAGAAGCCACGTTCGGGAAAAACAAAATCAATTGACCCAAAAGCCATTACAGATGCTCTAATATATAAAGTGCAAAAGGACCCCAATATTTACATTACATTACAATGAGGATAGTGCATCATGACTTTCAAAATTCAGTTTTATATTCATTGTAAAAACTGGATTAGCCCAAACATTTTAATACAACACATACCCATATAATTTCAAGTAGTCTTTCATATTTCATGCTCTAGAAGCTATAAAAGATGTTGTGGAGGCAGATAAAAGTTAACCAGCAGAGAATTAGCCCAAACATTTCAATAAAACTCATTTCATACTTTTAAGATTTGTCTTATGTTTCAGAAAAAACAACATTCCAACCTGATGCATTAGTTAATGATTTTGATTAAAGCTGCTGTATTGCATTGTCATGTATCATAGAACTGGCACTTCAAGTTAATAGTTATTAGAGTCAAAGTTATACCCTCAATCAAATATCAAACAATAATTACATTGATTCACTCTTGATCGTTAATTATTTATTGTTTAAATTTTTCAAATAAAGGTTTTTAAACTTATTTTACAGTTGAAAGTAGGTTTAGAAATTAAAATAGATTCTGATAAATCCTCTTGAAATTTATTAGTTATTTATTTACGTTAAAAATAATGAATTCTTAAAGTTACGCCCCTTTGAAATTTAATTACCTAAGCAGTCATTTTGTTAATTGTAAGTTTACTTTCAATTTTAATAGGCCTGTTAGAAAATTAGAAATGTGACATACGGGGCCATATTTATTTGTAGGCCATGGTTGACATCATTGTTTTTTTGTCATTCTGATATTCAGAAATGCCAAACTCATAGTTCATCTTTTTTGAATGGATATTCCACTCCATATTCATATTTCAGACCTGTCAAAACCTGGTATGGCCGTTTTGTTAGATATGTTTGCATCATTCGAATAATATCTCGTCTTGGTATTTCATACTCTGGTAAGATCATCGCTCTTTCATAAAAATGAACAATCTCGCTAAGCACAGCTGTCCATGGTGTAGGATTCCACTTCAAGCGATTCACAGCCTTCGATGTATCAATAACACCAAGCTTAACTGACGGAAACAGATACACCGAATTTGAAGTGAGTGGTTCGATAATGATGTTAAGGTTGGTTAAATTCAGAGTGTTTCTGATATCAGTCAAAACATTCAACAGAGAAGGGTTCTCCAAGAGTGCTAGATTGTAAGCTTCGTTTTGGGTGGTCTCATTTGCATCCACATACTTGACAATGATGTCAGCAACATCTTCCACATAGACAAGACTCATTGGTTTGTTAACAAAGACATCTGGAACAGAAACTGGCCTCTCAAGATATTTTCGGAGTCGCATCCAACTCTGGTAAATCCACCATCGATAAGTATTGTCCCGCGATCCAATAACATCGGGTAGGCGGTAGATAATGTAAGGCACTTTGTTATCACCAACTTGATCCATCAGCACTTCTTCACACTGAAGCTTTCTGTTTCCGTAATCATCTTTTTGATTGTATTCTTCAAGGATTACTTTGTCTTTCGGGCGAATAGCATCAATTTCTCTTGTAGGCTGATTGTGATCTTTAACACAAACTTCATAAACAGAATCGGAACTAATAAGCACATAGAACCCAATTTTTCTTTGAAGAATTTCCAGTACATCAGAAACAGCTTTTGGGTGGTAGGCACTAAAGTCGATCACAGTATCAAAAAATATAGAGGGGTCTGAGGCCAATAGAAGATTCATATCATCGCATTTAAAAAGAGAAACCATTCGATCACACCTGTAAAAGAAAGAAAATAAAAGATTAATTTTCAGTTGTTTATTTTTCCGTTGGTTTTTGTTTTATAGCGTACTAAAAATATTGCTTGGCCTGGCTCAGGGGTTGCTTTGGTGCTCCTTTTAATCTGTGCTTTTGGTAATTTCAAGAATTTTTATTTCTATGAAAACTGCTGTAATTTTATGAAAGCCAAAAATTATTTTAGCAAACTATGGTTATATTGACACCCATACTGCATTTAATCAATTTCATTCATTTTTTTTCTTCTATTTAAAATCTAATTTTACCTAGATTGATAAAAATGTTAGTGAGGTGAGGTGGGTACGAACAAAACAACCGCCGGTCGGCCAGCGGGCCAGACTACTGACTGCGGGCATCTGGCAGCAGGCAGCGATATCGGTGGAGGGAGGGACTAAATGAAATTGCAACTCCCCAAACCCCTGAAAATAACAAAAAGAAAATTCTTGATTTTTTTTAATGGATTTTTATTGATTAGGCAGTAAAGAGTCAGACAGATTATTAAAGAAAAAAAAAATTAATCGAAAAATTGTTTCAAGATTTTTGGGGTGCGGTCGGAGCGGGTCGAGGCTAGGCTCTCTCGGTCATTGGGCAGTAAGTGGGCACTTACTGCCACTGGTTGCTCCTGCTCCTCATCTCATATGTATCGTCGTTGTTTGTACAATTTATCAAAAGTACAACAAAATGAGGACCCTCTTCAAATAATAATTTCTTTAATTAATTTAACTTAAATCAATATTATTTTGCATATTGGATCAAGTTGAGTCGAAAAAGAAAAAAAGAAGAAACCCCAAAAGAATTACTGTTGCTGCTGCCTGCCTACCGAGTCAGGGTTGTTACTGTTGTTGTGTGTGTGTGTTTGTTGTGTCTTACAAAATCAATGAAAGAAAGCATTTGCTTTTTTTAATTCAAAACTTGTAGGAAACGAAGTTTCGGATTTCACGTTTTTAGGTTAGGTTTTAGTTTTAACCTTTTTAGGTCATTTCATTTACCGAGAACAATCATTTTTCAGAAACGTTCGTTTTTTAACACACACGGTTTCGGTTTAACCCGTAGCTGGAGGGAATGTGGGGATTCATACCTTTAGTTACGACGACGCACACAAGAACGCTGGAATTCAAACTCGCGTTAAAAAATAAAATATAAAAAACGTACGTCGAGTTTTTCCTTTTAGGTCCATCCTACCAAATATGACCAACAGCTTTTTAAAATAAATTACTTTTTTTTTCAATAGGTCGAAAAAGAATAGCTAGATAATTAAGTTCAATACATTCTAAGTTAATTAATAAAGAGCCCCATAAAATTTGTGTACACTCTGTTTACCTGGAGTTAATGTTGCGAAATTTAGTGAATTTCATTAAAAAATACCCCAAAAAAAACGGCTTAAAGTTTGTTTTTCAATTCATTCTTCAACATAACTTTTTAAATTTTAAAAATCTAATTTAAATTGAATGTTATAAACATTAAGCTTGCGTTAAAGCAATAATATTCACTTATTGCTTTAGATTATAAGATTTATAAGTTTATTAATTAAAAGATTTCAATGGAAACGAACGCACTCACTCCACTCACTTGCACTGACTGCACACTCACACAGCCTAACTCAATGAAGTATTATTGCAATTGCTCAAACTAAAGAAAAGTGGTGACAGATATTAAATATGTATTTATTTACACTTAAAATATTGTGAATCAAGTTTAAAAAGCCTTTTCGTTGTGTTTATCCATAGTGTCTGTCGCACTGACGATAGTCACTGTGAGTGAAATTATGAGTAAGAGTAGTAAGTACACACACAACAACACACTAAATTAAATAATAGTCAATTATAGTTAAAGCTACTGGGTCTAAAAAGCAATGGATGAGTCCAAAGTATTAGAAGACCAATCTAATGGACATTCTAAAGTATTGGAGTTACTGTATGAACATCAATATCGAAAAATATTTTCATAGAATTTTTTAGAAAATAGTTTAGTTTTATTACCGGAGTTGACGCACAAAAGGTTTTACTCGTGTCTCAGAGTCCCAATACCAATTTCCCCTGTTGACAAGAATGACAGAATGTCCCTCGTTTAAAAGACGAGTTACAGTGCCAGCACCAATAAAACCATTTCCACCGAAAACTAAAATTCTACGTGGATCTTTCACTTCATTTTTAGGATGACAGGTCACATAATTCTCATGGAAGCATAAAATTAGAAACAATGTACAACAAATAAAGGAAATCGTGGGATATTTATAAGACATCTTAAATGACTCGATTAAAAACCCAACAAAAATTTGAATTAGTTAATAAAAAGTTTGTTTCACTCCCGGTCGTAGATCCATCGTTGAAAGGACCAGTTAGGCTGGCAGTAAGTGTACACATAAACATATTCTAAGGGAGGTAAATGACTTCATCACTAAAAGAAGCGAAATTACTGGTTGTGATAGTTTTTAAACTGGTGGTGCTGGTGCAGAAGGAGTGAATAGCGTGGGCGTGTGTGGACTGACTGTGACGGCATGGTTGCCAGATACTTTTAACCTAAAATAATTTTGATGCTTAAAAGTTTTAAGCAAAATTGGTCATTATATTAACGAAAAATAGCCATTTTTAGCAAATTAAAAGAAAAAAAAAAGGTCCTGCACTGGCACCACCAGTGCTCTGCACCACATAAAAACTAAACTTTCTAATGTTGATTTTTAGGAGTATTCGGGTCTGCTTTGAACAAATATCACATTTCAAATTGTTGTTGACAAATAGTTTTTATGGTATTAAGACATTTATCTACATTTTTATCTTTGTTTGGCCAAGAAAAAAAAGGATCCTTGATCCGTTACATTGTTTTTGTCAGCGTTATTTTGGAAGGTCAAAGTTAAGAGATACAGTGCAATAAATTTTGACCTATGTTAGGGATCACTATCATGCCAAATTTAACCAAGATTGTTTGCGGGGTTAGGGGTGGAAGAGGGTGATCTGATTCAGATTCACAAAGAAGTTGGCAAGCACCATGGTGGCGGCCCCCAGGATGGTGGCAAACCCTAAATTGGTATTCACCATCCAAAGGTTGGGGGGGGGGGTAAGAAGAGCCGCATCTGCACCTATATGACATTGACCTTTGACTTGAAAAATGATGTGTACCATCCTTAGGTTGGAGACCATCATTATGTCAGGTCATGATTGGTCCAGTGGTTTGGGCTGTATGAGACTATATACATACATACATACATACATAAGCTATGACCTTGATAGGCTATGACCTTGATGACCTTTGACATTGACAAAGGGTGTGCACCATTCCTTGGTTGGTGACTATCATCATGCTGGGTTTGGTCATGATCAGTCCAGTGGTTTGAGCTGTAGGAGAGGTGTACACACAGAAGGGTACATACACACACATGAATGCTACTACTTTATGTATATAGAAGATGACTGGACTGGAGTACATGCTGCTACTACAACAGCACTGAACTTAAAGCTCAAGTTTTGGAGTAGTTACACATGGTTTGTTATATTGAAATAATTGTACTAGAAAATTCCTAGACTTCAGTGTCTTTTCATGTTTGGTTGGCACTCTTTTCATGCACCACTGAACTATGTTTCTTGAAATTAAAATCAGAACTATTACAAAGAGCTTCTAACGACAGGTGACTCATTAGGAGAAAATATTTTTAGCCTCATTGCTTATAGGGGAAGTCGATTTGGGCCAATCGGTAGGCAGTCGGACCTCGGAATCGTAGTACACGAGTTAGAATCCCAGTTGTTCCGTTTGCATTCATATTCGTACTAATACTGTTGGGAAAGGTATG
>JAYKTE010408353.1:0-10577 GCA_036873565.1 Xipholeptos notoides
CTTTTGACACACACACACACACACACATACACAACACACACACACACACACACACACAATTACAAAAGACAGCACAAATCAACACACAACACACACACAACACAAAACAGCAAAAGAAGAGGAAGGAAAATAAGAAGGCGAAGAAGAAGGAAGAAAAGCGTAGAAGAAGAAAAAGAAGAAGAAGGAAGAAAAGGGTAGAAGAAGAAGGAAGAAAAGGGTAGAAGAAGAAAAAGAACAAAACAACTATCAAGGCTGGCACAAGGTCAGTAAGTCCTAAGCTAGAAAAGCAGAAGAATTCCCTGTTTAGAAGAAGAGGAAGAAGAGGAAGAAGAAGAAGAAGAAATCTTCGTATTTTATTTATTTAGATTTGTTTCTTTCTTTCACTGAATTGAACGGACGACACTTTCATTGTTGTTGTTTGTTGTTGTTATTGTTGTTGTCAGATGAACTTGATTCACTTCTTCTTTTCCTTCTTCCTTTCTTTCTTCTTTTCCTTCTTCTTTTTCTTCTTCTTTTCCTCCTTCTTTTCCTCCTTCTTTTCCTTCTTCTTTTCCTTCTTCCTTTCTTTCTTCTTTTCCTACTTCTTTTCCTTCTTCTTTTCCTCCTTCTTTTCCTTCTTCTTTTCCTTCTTCCTTTCCTTCTTCCTTTCCTTCTTCCTTTCCTTCTTCCTTTCCTTCTTCTTTTCCTTCTTCTTTTCCTTCCAAGCAGACTTAGGTGCGTGATTGCGTGCGTGCACACGTGAGGGAAGGGGAGAGGGAAGGGGAAGGCGAAGTGTAGAGGGAGGGAGGGAGGGAAGAAGAAGACTTCCCTAACATTCAACAAGCATCCATCATTCATTCCTTGCCTTTCTCTCTCTCTCTCTCCCTTTCTCTCTCCCTCTTTTCGAATAAAGAAGAAAAAAAAGAAGGTAAGCAAATAAAGATATGAGAAAAAACTCCGTCAGCCGAGAAGGAGGAGAAGGGGGAGGAGGCATTTCATTCCAGTTCAGCCACATTCAGTTCAAAATAATCAACTCATTCATTCTATTCCATCCCTCATTCTTTCTGTCCCCCCCTCTCTCTCTCTCTCTCTCTCTCTCTCTCTCTCTCTCTTAATTCTATTATCTTTCCCCCTCCTATTTGATTCAGGCTGTAAATGCACTCGTCTACAATTCAATTCCCTCCATTATATCATCATACACCAACAAACACAGAAAACAAAAATAAATAAAAATCTATTAAAAAAAAAACAATATTTTAAGCAACAATTTTCTCCATTTTTTCCCCTCTTTCTTTCTTTCGTTTTGTTTCTTTCAAGTTTTATGAATTTTTTCCTATTTTTTCGGAACTTTTTTTGGCATAATTGCATAACATTTTTTAAAAAGCGTTTTTTTGGTGTGCAAACAAAACCAAACAAGACAAGAAGCAAAGCATCATAAAGTGCAGTTAGTTAGTCACTCATTGAAGGAAGATAGATGCAGTCAGTGCAATGTGCATGCTCATGCATGCAGGCAGGGCAATGAATGCAGATGCACTGTGAAAAGGGGGGACACAATTAAGAACACAGAAACAGAAAGAACGAAAAACGGAACACACAATCACTGACACTGGTGGGGGTGGTGGTATGTGGTGTGGTGGGTGCTGTAATGTGGTACTGGTTGTGCATGTGCACTGACTGCACTGCAACCACCACACCCATGTGGGCGGGGGCCACCCACCCCACACCCCGTTCGGCGTTCGTTGACAGAAAAAGGTTACAATTTCTGACACAAATCAATAATAAATAATAATAATAATAACAGACTGTTTTTTACAAAAAACAATTAACACAAAATTCAATTGGCCATAAAACAAAATGAGGCAGCCTGGTAGCAACAGCAGCAGAGAGCGGTACCCGGCAGTGACTACCAGGCACCTAGTACCTGGCACCCGGCACCCCAGAGAGCCCACTCGAGTCAGCAGCAGAGAGAGACATTGATTCAGAATTAGGGTACACAAAACCCAAGAAGACTCAACAATCTATGTGGGTCGTCACTCGTTCGTCTGTCTGTCTGTCTGTCTGTCACCTGATGATGATGATGATGATGATGATGATCATCATCATCATCATCATCATGACATAAGGTTTCATCTCGTTCGTTCCTTCTTGTGTCTGTGGTTGTTTGTGGACGAACAAGGTGTGTGTGTGTGTGCGTGTGTCTGTTTGTGTGTGCGCGTGTGTATGTGTATGTGTGTGCATTTATATTACTTACACATATAAGTAAAGTTTGGGCAATAAATTTTCGGTTTATCCAAGCTTTGAGTATTTTTTTTGATAATAATTTTGAGTTCGATTGTTTATTAAATAAATCTTGTGTTGTTAATTGCATGCAGTCAGTCGGCAAAAACGGCAATAATCACTGCACACTACTGCACTGACTGAGTTGAGTTGTTGCTTTGTTGGGGGGTGAAGTAACTTAACTAACTGCCTGCCTGGTCAGAAATTTTAAACTTTTTCCATTATAAATTAAGCGAAGGAATAATAATAATGCTCACAGACACAAAATATTTTTCTTTTGTGAACATGAGGATTTAAATGTAAAATAAAAAGATCATTCATTCAAGTCTTAGGATAAAGTTTGGATAAACTCCTTTAGTTTATTGAATTGAAACTAAATTGCTGTGTCTTTCCTTCCTTTCTTTATTGATTAAAATTACAAACTAGAATCAGAGAGAATTCCTTCCTTCTTTTTAAATCAAATCTTGTTGAATTTAATTTCGATATTTGATTATAATTCGAACGTTTTTGTTTGTTTTAAAGCATAAAAAAATCAATATTTATGGGGTTTTTTTCGGCCGGAAACAAATTTGGTGTCAATTCCCTTAAATAGAAATAAAAAGACGAAATCAAAAATCGTTTTCTTTGAACTCTTTATAAAAAAGAGTTTAATTCACTTCCTGTCCGTTTCTTTTTCAGTGATTTAGGTTCATGAAATTTTTACTTGGACTCATATTGTGAACTAGGATTTGGTAAGTATAGCAAGAAGAGCAGGCAGGAGATCCAGGTATTTTAAGACTTGAAAAATATAAAATGGATAATAGTTTTAGGTAATAAGATAGGAATGAGTCCAAATGAAATATGCTGAGTCAAATAATGATAACAATAATAGTAATAAAATGAGTTAAATAGTTATAAAAATAAATGATAAAAATGAGTTTATCATTAATAGTAGTAATAAGTGATTGTTGTTTAATGCATTTTATTCTTTGAAAATTTTGATTTTACAAGAAATAACAATAATAATAATAATAATAAATATTGGAGCAGCATAAGGAACAATCCGAAAAGATCTGAAAGGAAGACTGCACGACATTGGAATCAATAGAAAAATAAATAGACAGACAGACCACTTTTGCATTTGAGGACAGTAGAATCAAAAAAGAGTATTGGATCATGGAAACTGAAACCAGGAGGGAAAAAACACAATCAAGACTGGATGAGGAGGGAGGGGGGCTTATGGTCACTGACTGCACAAGGTATTCAAATACGCAAGCAGGAGGAGGAGACTTATTGTCACTCTGCTTTCAGGAATCACCACCAGGCGTTGGCGGAGTAAGACTCTGCCAATGGCGGGTGTGCGAACTAGATGCAGAAGAAGAGTGAAACCGGAAACCCTAAAGAGATGTGGCACGATACAATACAGTAGTCATTGGCTGGAATGGATGGAGCGGAGCCTGCTGGAGCTCACGAGGGGGCTTGTTGTCACTTTGACTTCAGAAAAAGTCACTGGTTATTATGTGTGCAAGCACTTAGTTGGAAAACATTATGTATGTGTGGTGTGTGGGGGGTGACAGAATGTGGAGAAGAAGGAGAGCCTGTCTGCAGTCAGTCAGACATGCTGGGCTGGAGGGCCAAAGGAGACTTGTTGTCACTCTACATTCAGGTGTTGACAAGACTCTGTTAATGTTGGGTGTGGATAGTAGACGCAGAAGAGTGAAAACCCAGGTTGGTTGCACCATACAGTCTTTGACTGGAATGTGGTGTGATGCACTTGCGGAGCCTTCTGGAGCTCAGAGAAGACTTGTTGTCACTCTGGCTCCAGTAAAAACCACTGGTTGCTGAGTGTGCAAACACTCAGTAATTGGTGCGAGAGCTTCAAATCAATAATAATAATAATAATAATAATAATAATCAGAAGCATCTTCGAAATCAGTAGAGAGTGCTCGCTGCTAGTGCTCTACTACCCCCCCCCACATCCTATTTACAAATCGCTTCTTTGCTCTCAATTAATTTTTCGTTTAGCTCTACTTTTCCTGCGGTGTATATCCCACTCACTCTAAGAAGACATTCATCGAAAAAATATAGGTCAATATTTTACCGGCTTTAACGTTTCGTCATATTGTTTTGTTTTGTTTTTTCTAACGAAAGAACGTATAAAATATTTATCCAACCTCGTATCACACCGCTAAAGAAAACGTAATAGAATTTCTTTTTATTGGAATTTTATTCACTTTTTGTTTTCATATTTAGAAAATCGAACCTGAATGATAGCTTCTTCTTATTCTTTACTGCAAATGATACTGACATAAATAGCAGACGTCGTACAATATATTAATACAATACAATACAATGAATGCAATACAATTGCTACTGAACGCTCAAAATAGTAACATTTGGTTTAATATGTTTGTACTTAATCGTTTTTAGTGTTCTCTTTCTTCTCCCTACCTCTCTCTTAATGAAATTGGGATACATTATTGAATTGACTTGTTCAGCTAATAATTTGATTTATTTTTACACAATCCGGACGACGACGCTTTCTTTCTTTCTCCTCACAAACCCTGTTCTTCGAAATGGTTAAATTTATCATGTCCCTCCCTCTTCTCTTCTTCCTCCCTGCCTTTCTCTTCAATCAACCAATCTCACCCACACAAACACTTTCTTCTTCTCCTTCCCCATTCTTCTTCTTCTCCTTCTACACTTTTTGTCCTCCTGATTCCTTACATGTAATTTTATTGATACTCAACTTTTTATTATTAACACGAAATCAAACAATTTTTATTTTTGTTCAATATGGCCGTCGTCATCGTTATCGTCGAAAACGTTTATTTGTCGACTTTATTTTTGACTTAATTATTTATTTAATCAATGATAAAACGTGACTGAAAAAGAAACAAAAAAACTTTATGGTTTTTTGAACATTTCTCTCTCGTTTTTATTTGTGTTTATTGAATTAACAATAAAAAATTATCAATAAATCTTCATTAAGCATTCGTTGTTTTTCTCTTTTGAAATATTTCATTGGGTTAATAAAACAAATAACTGCATATTCGTTATCAGGGTCAAATATGCCAAATAGGTCGCAACAACAACACAGAGCACTCGCCTTTGCCCGATGGATGGAGATTTGGTGGTTTTGGTTTCGAATGGCGCGTCGGGCGGTGCCGGTCGGTGGGTGAGGGTGCTTCTTCTGGTGCAGACGACACGACGACAGGCTTCTTACGAAAACTGATTTCATGAAAACAATGACAAATCAAAACGCGTGAACAAAAATAGATTAAGCAAGAATTGAATTAAAGTGCAATTTCAATTAATAAGCGTTTCTCTCAAATATAAATAATTAAACATGGCCGACCTGGTAGATTATTGCTATTTTAGCGCTATTTCTTTCTCTCCTGGAGAATTTTCTGATTTTAGGAACTTGTGGGTGGTGGGTGAACTGAATATTATTTCTAAACGAATTATTTTGGGGTAGATTCTTATTTTAGTGCTCTTACTTACTCTGGACAACTTTAAGATGTTTAGAACTATTTCAAAACGAATTATAAATGATAATTAAGTTAATCAAATTAGACTTTTTATCTTTGTTAGAAACATAAATAAAAATGTTGAAAAAGGTCACCCCAGAAAATTTGTATATTTAATCAAAATTAGAATTGTTTTCTTCTCGACTTCAAACTTTTCGCTTTTATAAATAAACGACATTCAGTTCTAGGACGATTATTACTTTGGTTTTTCATTTTTCTAGAAAAAAAATGACTTTTGAAACCAAAGGCACTTTTTTTCTTTAGCGTTTATTGTCCGATTTGTCTTCTTATTGCTTGCTACGGTAAAAATCTGGATCGACTTTTTGGTTTTTCTGTGACGAGAAAGAAATTCAAGGGTTGAGGAGGAGCAGAAATAATGGCTTTGTTTATGTTGTTGTAAGCGGAATGAATGGTAATTGTATTGAGACAAAAGAAAGCAGTAACAAATAAGAAAATGGCGGCGCCAGAAAGTAAAGTGGAAGTGGTAATGGCACCTCGCCTCGCCTCGCCTCCCTGCTGGTCGAATGGTAATTTTGATGTCAGGATTGTCGGAACATTACATAACATGGCGGCTTTATTGAACTTGGAGTCGAGCTGGAGCCATAAACCATGTGTGCTCTAGGGATTTTTATAAGAGACACCTAATCAAACCTGAATAAATTTTCATTTGTACACGATCATTTATGTAAATTTAATATTCACCATTTTTTGGTGAATTTGTTTCACTTAAGAAAGAGAGTGTTTAAAATGGCGAATAATGAGACGCAGTACAATTACTTTAATTTGTTTTGGCATGGCAGTTTATCAATGACATTTGATTATTGTAGTTAAAATGAACATAATACTCTCTCTCTCTCTCTCTCTCTCTCTGTCTGTCTCCACCTCTCTCTCTCTCTCATCCCCCTCTCTCTCATCCTCTTTTTCTCCCCCTCTCTATCTCCGTCTCTCTCTCTGTCTCTCTCCCTGGGTCTCTGTCTGTCTGTCTGTCTGTCTCTCTCTCATCCTCTTTCTCTCCCCCACTCTCTCTATCTCCCTGTCTCTCTTTCTCTCTCCCTCTGTCTCTGTCTGTCTGTCTGTCTGTCTCTCTCTCACCTCAATCACTGAACAATTTTGAAGGTTTTCTTGAAGGCAAAAACAGTAAACCTCAAAACATCAAAATTAAAAAAATCCTCAAATATGAAAATTTCAGCCATAATTTAATTAATTCATTCATTTATAATGATTTTTTTTCTCATCAAGAAAATATTTCTATTTTATTTTTCGTTATAGCAAATTTGTATTCGAAATGACAAAGGAATAATGGTTAAAAAAACAAATTCAGACAAATTTTTCAATCAATAATTTGAATTTGGTTTTAAAAATTTAGGGATTTTGATGAAGTGAAATTGTGTCTTATAATATTAATTATATTTAATTTTATTGTGTCTTATAATATTAATTATATTTAATTTTATTGTGTCTTATAATATTAATTATATTTAATTTTATTGTATTATGTTCATTGTTTTTTTTAAATTAGAACATGAATCCTACCTGTAGACAGTAGTTACTAGAATTTCAAGGCTTAACACTCTATTCAGTCATGACTAACAGAGCAAGATAAGGCTACCCCCGTGGTTTGAATAAAGGGTTTTCTGTGAAAATTCCAAATTCCAAGTTCACTGTGACAATAGAGCAGTGGTAAAAGCTTGGACTCTGGAATCATGTTAGACAAGTTCAAACCCCAGTCTAAACCATTTCATTTAACTTTTGGCTGTCTCGAGCAGGCGAGGCTTGTTAATGAGAGAGTAACAGTGTAAGGATAACACTGATTCCAAATTCCTGCTTGGATGAGACCCATCAACCCAATGAGAGTAACTCATTTAGGTGAAGGGCAACACTGATTACAAAAGCCTAGATATATAATGTCCTTGCAAAAATGGCCTTGTGGCTAACTTTGGTCAGTGCTAGACTTAGTAGATATATCCAAATTACAGGTTAGATCACCTGAAGAAGGCCTATGAGTTCATTGGCCAAAACGTGGTTTAGGTTTATCATTGGATAAGGATGAGGATAACAGTCTGAAAAATAGATCTGCAAATTTGTTAGCCATTTTATAAAATTGGGCTTCTTCTCTTTGTTCGCATTAACCTGTAAATGTGTTTCTATGTCAGGTTAACATTGTAGTAGAGAGAGCAGGGGAGGGCAGGGAATATTTGCTCTGTCTACTCATGTATTACTTACTATCAAATGAAACATTGATGTGCCTTTATGTGTGTAAGTGTGTCTGTTAGTCACTCTCTCTTTCCCTTCTTTCTTTCTCTCTTTCTTTCTGTCTCTGATGTATTCACTTAACTGGAGTTAAAATAACAAGAATTAATCACTCTATTTCTGATATTGAGCATTCTCCTTGCAATATTTGCCCAAAAGTCTAACCACTTAGCCATTTAAGTAAATAATCTCAAAAGTTAATAAATGCATAAGAAAGAAATTCTCAGTGAAGCATTTTTTCATTTATTCAAATTTGATTAAAAAGAATAGTCACTTCTTGTCTACTTATTTTCTTTTTAATTTTTTCTAAAAGATTAAAACCTTTTATCATAAAATTCAAAAAGAAAAAGGGAAAATGAAAATAAGTAATCAAACTTGTGTGTATATATATGTGTGTGTGATGGCCAAAAATGTGCATATTGCCAATGAAAGCATGTTGAATTAAGAAATAAAACCTAAAAAAACAACCGGTTTCGCCCCCACTTGTCAATAATAATCATAATCTGTAAATGATGCAATTTATATTGTTTTAAAAATTGCTATTTTTTTGGTGGGGCAGGGGAGGGAATTCTTAAGATGAGGCTTGATAACCTATGTATAAATATCTTCAGACTATCATTCTCACCCAGATGAAGACAATAGTCAATAATATGATATAAAAATTATCAAGAATTCAAAAAAGCAATTTCCAGTCAGTACAATTTTTAAGATGAGGACAATAGTCCAAAAATGTTAAAAAACAAAATAATTTTTATCATTATTTGAATTATTCAGACTCTTATTCTAATCTTTATTGTTACAAAAACTAAACCTTTTTTATTTGTAAGATCAGGTTTGATAAGGAGTATTTCTTTTTTCTTAGATTATTCCGACTTTTTTATTGCCTTTAGTCTTATATACATAATGTTTCTTTATTTGTGTGAATTTATGAATTCTCATAACTATGGCCTTGTGCCAAACTTGGGTTGATGCTTGTATACATAATGTTTCTTTATTTGTGTGAATTTATGAATTCTCATAACTATGGCCTTGTGCCTAACTTGGGTTGATGCTTGTATACATAATGTTTCTTTCTTTATTTGTGTGAATTTATGTGCTATCATAACTACTATTGTTCTTTTGTACAAGTATTTTTCGGACTGCTGTCCTCATCCATGTTATTGAGGTCTACACAATCCTTGGGATGAGGCTTCATAATTCATACAAGTATTTTTCGGACTGCTGTCCTCATCCATGTTATTGCGGTCCATTCTGAAAAACCATACTATTGTTCTAATCATTCAAATTCGTTTGTTATAAAAAAAGGTTTGGATGATTTTCTCTTTTTGAAATGGGGAGAGGGGTTTTTTCAGAAGCACAAATCTGATCATTTATTCAAACCGCGTTGACATTTAATTCTAAAAATGCACGAGAATGAAAAGTGAGGTCAAGATTGAAGTTGCATTCCCCAGATAAATATCACTTGGAGCTATCAATGCTAGAACCATAAGAGAATTAGAGTAGAAGTTCGAATAATTTAAATAAGGACCATAATTAAAACGTGTCTCAGATTCAAACAAGGAAAGAAAAGAAAAGGTGTAAATAGCAATAAAGGTGAGAAAAGTGTGAATGAGGATAGAGAAAGGGAGGGAGAGGAAAAGGAGAGAGAGAGAGAGAGAGAGAAATGGTTTTCTTTTTTTTAATTTTTCTTTTTTTTTTAATTTGAAATTGTTTTTTTATTTCTGTTTCTTTTAAATGAAACATTTTTCTTTTCATGGGGTCTTTATCATTTCCATTAGACTTTTCTTCTTCTCCTTCTCTTTCTCCTCCTTCTTTTCCTTATTCTCCTCCTTCTTCTTTTCCTTATTCTCCTCCTTCTCCTTCTCTTCCTTCTCCTCTTTCTTCTTCTTTTCCTTCTTCTCTCATTCTCTTAGACAAATCCGCTTGATGCAGGTGGTCGTTGGTTTGTGTCTGTGTGTCAAGCCATGTGTGAGTGCATTTGCATTTAAGAAGGAAGAGAAGAGACTGTAAGTGAGAGAAGAAGCATAGCAACTGCCTTCCATAGCAATAAAGCAGCTACTGTTTGGCTGTGTGTGCATTTCATTTCCATTTAGGTTGAAATAGGCCTCCATAGGTATGAATAGCGATCACCTTCGATTGAACAGCCATAAAGAAATATTGCCCCATCTTTCTTATCAAAGAAGAAGCGTTTTCTAAAAGAGAAAATAGCTTTTGATTCTAAATTTCCTAATTGTATGAAATGATAATAATTGTGCAAGGTTGGCACAAGGGCTTTAAAAAGGAGCAAGGCATTTTGTAGTTTTAATTTTAGAATTTTTTTTCACCTTTATTGGAGAATTTGACAAAAATAATAATTATATTGAATTAGATTTTATTTAAAAAAAAATATTTTATTGAAGTAAAATAGATTAGCAATTGTTGCTTAAATTTTACTGACAGACAATATTTTAAATGCAGACGGGGGAGTCGATTTGGGCCAATCGGTAGGCAGTCGGACCTCGGAATTGTAGTACGCGAGTTTGAATCCCAGTTGTTCCGTTTGCGTTCATATTCGTACTAATA
>JAYKTE010408464.1:0-10577 GCA_036873565.1 Xipholeptos notoides
TATATTCCTTCAATTCTGATGTCATTTAATTTCAATTTGGACAAACCTCCACATATACATGTTATTAAAAAACAATTCATTCGAACTCGTGTACTACGATTCACACTGGTTATCCATTGGACCAAATCGAATTCCTCGGAGTCCTCGTGTATATTCCTTCAATTCTGATGTCATTTAATTTCAATTTGGACAAACCTCCACATATACATGTTATTAAAAAACAATTTATTTTCTTGAAGAAACAAATTTGAAATTTTCCAGCAGGTTGAAAAAAAAAAGGAAATAAAAGCAAATAGAAAAAGTTATTGAGATTTCTTTTAAAAGAAAGACAGAAAGAAATCCAAATAAATTTCCGATTATTCCATTCGGTTGGAATTGGATTTTATCGAGGATTATGCATGACATATTGTCTAAGAATTTAATCTCAGTCATTTTTTTTTTTAAAGGATCAAATGTTCCAAGATTTTCCGAGTTTTCAAATTCTAATCTTTAATAATGATAATAATAATAATAATTCAGAGGAGACTTATTGTCATTTTGCCTCCAGGAATCTCTACCGGGCGTTGGCAGAGTGGGAAGACTCTACTAAGGGCAGGTGTGAAAAATGGATGTAGAAGGGTGAAAATCCAAGATGATGTTACACCAAACAGTCTTTGAATGGAATGGTGCGGAACCTTCTGGAGCTCAGAGGAAACTTGTTGTCACTCTGACTCAAAAAAAAACAACAACAAAAAACTCGTTACAAGAAGCACATGCCTGCTGATTGGTAAGAGATTTCATAATGATAATAGTAATAATAATAATAATAATAATAATAATAATAATAATCCGAGGAGAAGTGGAACTATACAGTCTTTGACTGGGATGGAGCAGATTCGGCTGGAGAATCACCAGGGGACTTGTTATTCTGTCTTCAGTAAAAAATACTAGTTACGAACAGCTTACAAGTGCTGCGAGTAACTGGTGTAAGAATTCAAGTGACAACAGAGTAAGACTCTGTTAATGGTGGAAGTGCGAGAACTCCTAATAATAACTTATATATATGAGTGTGTATGTACGAGGACTGTCTAAAACCTATCCGACATTTATTTTCCCATGCGAAATAGAGGCGATAGCGCAGCGCCGCTCTACACAGTGAAGGAAGAGACCTTCATGTGCATGTGTAAAGTTTGGATGAACTTCCAGCGTGTCGGTTGCTGCCTTTCGGTCGCTGAGTTAGGTGCTACACAACATGTCCGTCATATTACCGATTCTCTAAAAATGACTGCTATTCGAGGGGAGAATTGACATTCGTTTGCATCTCTTTTTTCTTCCACCGAAAGTATAGGCCATAGAATGAAAAATCTAGAGTGATATAGATTTTTGGACCGACAGCCTATAGTATGATATTCTGGGCAGTATTAGATTTCGTTTGCCTCGTTTTTTTTCTTCGACTGCAGGTATCATAACTTTTTAAACTAATAAAACCAGAGACTTTTTTTTCAGTTAAATCTTTTAAAAAAGAATTTCAAAAGTCAAACAGATTTTTTTTCTTCCGTTGGTGAATATATAAACACCCTTGTTCAAAATTTTAAGACCACTTAGAAATATTGAAAAAGAAACCTATTTTTAAGGATAGATTCTAAACTCCTCCCACTTAAGGTTAACAATACAACAATCTAAAAGGTTATTGGTCCAAAAATCTATATTCCAAACATTTTAGTTAGAAATATACGTTTTTATAAAATAAGGCGTTTTACACACGATCAAAATTATAAGACCAGAGAAAAAATTTTACGAAATCGTACAAAGAGTGTATGAAAACATTCAACAATCAAATTTAATAATGAGTTCTACCCCCACGGCTTTTGATGACTTCAAAAATGCTTTGGAGCATGTTAGAAATAAGTGTTTCCATTAAGATGCGGTGTATGTTGCTCTAGCTTCTGAAGTTCGCTTCACGTAGTTCATTTTTTGTTGAATATTGTTTGCCATTTTGATAGAAAATCACTTGTCATTCATCCCAAACATTTTCAATTGGGTTCAAGTCCGGTGAGCATGCAGGATGTCCCAAGAGATGGACCTCATCTTTCTGTGACAAACCTTGTTTATGGAATTCTAGAACTCTCAACTTCGATAAGTTTGCTTGATTTAGACATGGTAACACCGTAACGCAGTAATTGCTGATCTCTCACGGAACTAAAAACATTGGAATTACCATAGATCGAACAATCTATGGTCTTATAATTTTGATCAGGTGTAAAAAGTCTCATTTTATAAAAATGTAAATTTCTGAATAAAATGTTTGGAATGTAGCTATTTGTGTCCTAAACCTTTCAGGATTGTAGTATTGGTAACATTAATGGGGTGGAGTTTAAAATATATCCGTAAAAAAAGTTTTCTTTTTAAAGATTTTTAAGTGGTTTTAAATTTTTGATTTTTTGTATCTATAAAAGTGAAAAATGCGCGTGTGCGCAGGCGTTTTTTTCCTACTAAACCCCTTTGTCAATTCTTAGTCTACAGTCTCGGAATTTGACATAAAGGGAATTCAGACCTGAAGCAAACCTTTTAATCGGTTTTAGTCGGAAAAATATCGATTTGATATATTTTTTCAATTTTGATAATTTACCATATCGTGGCTGTCAACAGACACCGACAACCAGTTTGTTCACAGAAGGTTTTAACCAAAACGTTTTAATAAAAATTCTGGTATTTGAACTTACATTGCTTTAAAATTAAAATATTTTTACAATTTTTGAAAAATATTACAACTTTTTTTTTACGAATTTTCATTGAAAATAATGGTGAAATAATTTATTAAATTTTTTTCTAGGTGCCCGGGTAAAACCGGGCAATACTTCTGGTCTTTTAACCCTTTGGACCCTGGCTTAGCAAAATTATCAACTCGTCAATTAGAGCCGTTCTATGAGAGGACCATGGAGGGACGAAATATCGGCCGTGTCGTCTTTTGCCCTAAATAATCAGGGCCGATATATCGGCGTTTCAGGCTCCAAAGGGTTAAAAAAGAATTTTAAAAGTCAAACGGATTTTTTTCTTCCGTTGGTGAATGTCTTAAAAAAAAACGGACATTAAAAAAAAGGAAGTTTTTTTTTTAGATGGTCATCAATCATTCTATTGACCGAAAAAAAAAATGGTTTTCCTGGAAAGGAAAATATTTGCCATCGGCAGTTTAGTTACTTTAATTGCTTTAATTAGGCATTTATATTTTGAATGAATTGGTGTACAAGTTGTATTTGGGTGTCTGTGCACACACATACACGAAAATAGGCAAGACAATAGATATATAGATACATATATAATAGAAAATAAATTGCAAGAGTATAAAGTATAGATAAATTAGAAAAAACAAAAAATGGAATAAATGCAGTGTAACCCGTATATGGGAGACCCTGATATAAGAGAAAATGGGATATAAGAGAGATTTTCTCCGGTCCCAAATTAGAACCTGTGTCTAATTTATATACGAATTAGAAACTGATACAAGAGAAACCCAAATATAAGAATCTTCTTCTCCGGTCCCGACAACTCTCTTATATACAGTTATTATACCACATATAATTTTGTTGTTTCATTTATTAATACAAAATTTCTCTTATATTAGGGTTTCTCTTATATCCGAGTCACACTGTATTTCATATAGATAAATAGATATATATATATATAGATAGATAGATAAATAGATAGATAGATGGATAGATAGATATATAGATATAGTTTTATATATATGGATTTACATAATGGAAATGATATATCGACAATTTATACTGTAAATTAAATGACTTTTTTTCTTTTTAAATAAATAACAACATTAACAAATTAGGAAGTTCTAGAGGGCTGTTTTGTTCTTAATTGAAATTCATCAGTAGAACACAATGTTAATAAATCAGGAAGTTCTAGATACCAGTTTCGTTCTTATTTTAAGCTCACCAGTAGAACCAGGTTCAATCCCAGGAAATGTTCTACTTATGAATTCGAAGTAAGAACGGAAGAGCCGTCTAAAACTTCCTAATCCGCTATGTTCTAATCATGAGTTCAAAACAAGAACAGAACGGTCGTCTAGAACTCCCTAATTTATTAACGTTATATATATATATATAAATATATATGTATATATTTTAAATGGAATTTAAATTCTGACAGTGTTATAAATGTATAAACCGTATTTTTAATGAAATAATATCAATAAATAATTTGGAAATTTGCATAATATAGATCTATTTCATTCTTATTAGAAATCATCAGTGCAACTGCAACTCATCCAACTTGAGCCCTCGATCTCAGTGAAACAATAACAAGACTAGGTCGTTAACAAATGAACTACGTAGCCTTGTAACATTGAGATCGCGGGTTCAAGTTGGATGAGTTGCACTGGTGATTTCTAATTAGAATGAAATAAATCTATATGCAAAATTACAAATTAATTATTGGTGTTATTTAATTAAAAATACGGTTTATACATCTATAATAAATATAAATATATATATATACAATACTTTAAATGACCGAGTCACCGTTAATAGATTTAGAAGAAGAATAACAAAATAGGCCAGTATAGAACTCCATAGATTTATTAATATTATTAAGTATTAAATCAGCAATTTAACTTTTATATAGAATAAAGAGAGTTAAAAACAACAAACAGACCACACAAAAAGTAGTGTATGTGAATAATCAAATGATAAATTGCATATTTGTGAATTTAAGTAAAAATAAATTTTAGAGAGGTAATCTCAATACTTAAAAAAATATACATAAATATATATGATATATATTTAAGATGTTTTCAATATTTCGGCTATTTCCTTCTTATTTAATTAAGGTTTTGTCACCAGAGTGATTAAAAAAAAATCTCACACAAATACCAAATTATTCCCCTTGAGCATCAAGGGAGATAATTAAGGCTGGTTATTATTAGTACAATATTTTAAGGAAAGTGTCAACAGTTTTTCTTTAATAACTTACAACTAAAAATTAATTTATATAACAATGTATGTTGTTATCATCTTTTTTTCTTTCTTATGTCTGTGTTGGTAAAGAGAATATTCATTTATTTATTAATTTTTTTAGTTTTATTTTATTTATTTGTTTTTTTCCCCCAAAGAATACTGATATTTTTTTAAAACAATGGCGATGAAGATATTTCGGCTAACTCTGATGACAAGTTGTTAGCTTCTATGTTTAGGTTAATTTATGAAAAGGGAACAGAAAGGCAAGTTTATTTAAAAAATAAATCGTATTTCACCGTCAAACGTTTTTTTTTTTTTTTCGAGTTTGGAACGTTTTCGGCGGCAGGACGATTCGGCGTCAAATTAGCGCATTCGTTGTCGCTATTTTGTTTACATTTTAAAAATTAATTCAGTAAACTAATGGTTTAAAAATAAAAAAAGGACTTGTCAAATATTTTATATTCTAAAAATATTTGAATTAATTATGTATCAATATTTCATTTTTTTAAAAAAGGTTTTTATTTTAAATAAAATGGTTAAAATTTTCCAAGAAAACGTAACAATTTTCAACTTTTCTAAGCTTTAAACTAATGATCCCCAAAGTGGGTGGTCCCTCTCCATAGGGGCGCTGCTTTGATATTGGGGGGCATTAATGAAAAAAGAAGAAGTTAGGTGGGGGTAACTAAAACTACACAATTATCATTAATTGTGTAGTTTTAGTTACCCCCACCCAACTTCCAAAATATAGTTAAATTAATTATTATTTTTGAAAAGCAAATTTTGTGTTTAATATTATTTTCAATTTGAAAAAAAAATGTTTTATATACTTTGAACTTTTTTCATTTTTTATACATAAACAAAATATTTATGAATTAGTACAAAAGAATGAGTCGAAAATTATTTTTGTTTTTGTTTTTTAGTTAATTAGACGAATAAGCAACGCCGAATCGGCCACGCCTAAACGTCCCATTCCCTTTTTTTCCCATGACTAGAATTTATTTTCGTGTAATCATGGAAGAAAACGCCGGACATTAAAACAGAATACTGTTGTTGTTCATATCCTAAATTGAGGACAGTCTAATTATCAAGTAGCAAATATCTGTATTTGATTTATATTTACTTCTTTTTATTATTTGCTTTAATATTCACTTGTCCACATTACACTTTTCCCTAATCACTTAAGCGGCACACGACGTAGAAAAAACTCACTCAGATATAAGTATACCTCAACCTAGGTCGTCATTTCCCCCCAAGAAAAACGTGACTTATGTCGGAATACGGCGAGTTGAATATATTTGGGCCCTAGGCTAAGTTTAGTCGCTTTTACTCATTTCTAGGCTGCAAAAATAATAGATACCTACTAGAAAAACCCGTGGAAATTTTAAGGTTAGATTTTTTTAAAACACACTTCAGCAAGAACCTTCTGATCCCATAGGCGATATAATTTAGAAAAATCAGTGGAATATATTTCAGATCAAAGCGCCTATAAAAGCAGGAGGTCAATTCGTTCCTCTGTATTTACTGTATAAGATGATGATTTTTTGTGACACCGGACAAGCAGATTAATATATAGACTAGCAAAACCCTTGGAAATTCCACGGTAGTTAAAATTTTTAAAGCACACATCAGCAAGTGTTTAATTTAACAACAATTTGAGCATCTTAAAATTTATTTCAAAACAATTAATCAGTCTTCATTCTCGTAAAACAACCGGAAATTTTAATCATAAGACTTTAATAATGCCCATAAAAATAAAAAATCTAGAGTGATGAACACTTTTTGATCCACTACCTGAGTCTCTGTTAATGCCGAGAACAATTATTTTTGATATACGTTCTTTTGACCACAAGCTTTTTGATTAACACAATATACACCAATTAATCCATAGCTGAAGGGAATATGGGGGCTTATACCTTTCTCTGTGGTATTAGTCCCAATGTGAACAGAAAACGTTCTAATGGAACGACTGGAATTTGAACTCGCGTATTACGATTCCTAAGTCCGACTGCTTATCTACTGTCCCAGGTGGACTTCCCGAAACGAATAGAATTGGCTCAAATTTGTATGTTTTCTATTTATTATTATTAATGGATGCCAAAATTTTACTTCAAGCGAACAGATAGTTTCTAACCTTTGCATCGACTGGCGGGATGGTTTTAAAGATGACACCGTTACATCATCCATCACGTGATTAAAATTTTAATTGATTACACGACGAGTTTGAATTGCTTGCACGTGTTGCAATTACACATTTCTGTTGTTTTTTTTAATTCAGTAATATAATATTTGTTAACATTAAGTGAAAAAAAGAAAATGAAACTATTTAATCAATCATATTGACGTCTTAAGGGGAGCCTTGGTAACGGTGTCATCTTTAAAACTATCCCCGAAGTCAATGCTCAATGCAATTGTTAGAAACTATCTGTTTGCTTGTAGTAAACACCTGTCTTTTTGACTTACACAATATGCACTATTTATTCATTTAATGCCGATAACGATCATTTTTGATAAACGTTTTTTTGTTCACACGTAGTTTTGTTTCTATTATCATTGATCTTGTTTGTTTGTTTGTGTTTTACGGCATATCGACATTTTCGGGTCATTTTAATGCCTAGAACAATCACTTTTGGTAAACGTTAGTTTTTGACCACACTTAGGTTTTTGAATAACACAATATGCACGAAGTAACCCATAGGTGGAGGAATGTGGGGATTTATACATTTCCCAAGAGTATTAGTCCAAATGTGAACGCAAACGGAACGACTAGGATCCCAACTCGGATACTACGATTCCGAAGTCTGACTGCCTATTCAATGGGTTGTTTATTTGTGTCGTAAGGCATACCAACTTATATTATTATTGAAATCTGGCAAATAATTGAGAACGACTTAACCCGAAAGGATTTAGATCGAGGTATAACTATATCCATGTGAGTTTAAAAAATATTGAAAGGTCTATTATAATGCACTAAATAAACTAATAAAAGAAGTGAAAGGTGTTAAAACTACTTCCATTTATTTTTCAAATATTTCAAGGCAAAACTTCCTCGTTAAGGAAAACAAGATACAACTATTTTTCCAACTGCTGTCCTCATTCTTGTTAATGTTATCCTCAAGATAACAATGACAAGGGTGAGGACAGCTACCCGAAAAATAGTTGTACAAATTATCAAGCCTCATCCCAAGGATTTCGAAAAACCATAAAGAAACCTGTTCATGTAAATTATATTAATGTCTTTTGCTTTATTTAGTGCACGGTAATAGGCCTTCTATTTTTTCTGCTTACATTAGCCACGATGCTCCAACCAAATTAAAAAAAAACTCTTCTATACATGCATGTGTATGTGTGTGAGAGTACATATATGTATATATGTGTATATATTAAGTGTGGAACATACGTTCCGACAGTGTTTTCATTAATGAATAAACAAATTATTTCCAAATTATTTATTGGCTTTATTTAAATAAACACGGTTTATTCATTAATAAAAATATGTATACGTGTGTGTGTGTTTGGAGTAGTATGTGTATATGTTGAGGTGTTCTCATGTTTTTGTGATGTCTTATGCCCCTTATTTAAAGCTGTACCTGCCGATGACAATCTTGACATCAGGTGATCTGTGGGCTGCCTAGTTCCACAGTAAGGATGATGATCACCCCGACTGTAGTGCCCATGCCCAACAAAGAAACATACTTGACCGCTCGGCCGAGTCGACGGGCCTGTTCGTATCGCTTCTTCGCAAATGCCGAATCAGATTGCACTGGAACGAGAAAGAAAAAAAAATTAAAAGTTAAAAAAAATGTTTAAATAACAAACAATTATCGAAAAGTAGCAGTCTAACGTCGATATATCAAATTTAAAGAACTGTATTACGTTTTTGTTATTGAGCAGGAAGACTTCTCGTCATCCGTTCCGGCTTGGACCAGTCTTCCTAAAAATGAAACCACAATAGTTATTTTAAAAAATGATTCAGACCACTAAAATTTGCATATGTACTGTAACTGTACCACCTTTCAATATAATAGGTTTCCTTTAACTACCTTAGAGAAAAGCTTTACAAATGAATTTAGTATAAAAAAGTATTAGAAATGAATTTAGTATAAAAAAGCATTAAAAATGAATTTAGCATAAAAAAGCATTAGAAAGGAATTTAGTATCATTAGAAATGAATTTAGTAAAAAAAAAGCATTAAGAATAAATTTAGTATAAGAACCATTAGAAATGAATTTAGCATAAAAAAGCATTAGAAATGAATTCAGCATAAAAAAGCATTAGAAATGAATTGAGTACAAAAAAGCATTAGAAATGAATTCAGCATAAAAAAGCATTACAAATGAATTTAGTATAAAAAAGCATTAGAAACGAATTTAGTATAAAAAAGCATTAGAAACGAATTTAGTATAAAAAAGCATTAACTGCTTTCCTATATAATAGGCTTCGTTAATTACCTTAGTGGCAAGTTCCCGGCGCCCGGGCAAAGTCGGGCGATGCATCTAGTGTATTATAAATACGAAAAAATATTATGACTTCAAGAAAAGAATGTAATTTTTTTGGAAGGAAAATTCTTTTCTTTCTAATCAATCAATTCTAATCAATATTACCAAAGGACGAATGGAAATCGATTTAGAGACTATGCAAATAGATTGGTACGTATAGATATGTGTCAGTACGTATATAACGGCGTGCGTGCGTGTGGTGTGCATGTGTAGGTGCGTGCCTACGATTACTCGTAGAATATTCACGTGCCCGCTTCCACACCACGCACACCCACTCCATTTTTTTTTTAAAGATAATAATTATTCATTTGTGTCTCAAAGAATATATATCTTTTCTAGAGTTGTAAATTGACAGCAAGACATTTACGGTTAATTGAGCAGGTGTTTTGGCGAAGAAGAAGAAGAAGATGAGAAGGAGGAGGGGAAAAAGAAGAAGAGGGAGGAAGGGGGGAAAAGGAAGAAGAGGAAGAGGAGAGGAAATGAAGAAGTGGGAGGAGGAGGAAGAAGAATAGGGGGAAGAAGGAGGGAAAAAGAAGAAGAAGGGAAAAAGAAGAAGAAGGTGGAGGAAAAAGGAAGACGATGAAGAAGAGGGGAAAAGAAGAAGTGGGAGGAGGAGAAAGAAAAAGAGAGGGGAGGTGAAAAAAGGAAGAAGACGGAGGAGGAGAGAAAAAGAAAGAAATGGGAGGAGAGGAAAACAAAGACAGAGAGAAAGAAAGAGATAAAGAAAGAGACAGAGACAGAATGAAAGAGAGAACGACAGAGAGAAAGAAAGAGACAGATAGAGAAAGAGAGAGAACGAAAGAGAGAAAGAGATAGAAAGAAAGAGGGAGAGAGAGAAAGAGACAGACAGAGAAAGAGAAAGAAATAAAGAAAGAGACAGAGAGAGAAAGAAAGAAAGAGAGAGACAGAGAGAAAGAGCGAAAGAAAGAAAGAGACAAAGAGAGAAAGAAAGAGACAGAGAGAAAGAGAGAAAGACAGAGAGAGAAAGAAAGAGGGAAAAATAGAGCGAGAAAGAGAAAGAAAGAGAGAAAGACAGAGAGAGAGAGAGAGAGAGAGAGAGAGAGAGAGAGAGAGAGAGAGAGAGAGAGAGAGAGAAAAAAACACAACACACACACAACACAAAAAAAAAAAAAAA
>JAYKTE010408575.1:0-10577 GCA_036873565.1 Xipholeptos notoides
GGCAGCGAAGTTGGAGCAGTGGGAAAAGCTTGGTCTCTGGAATCGTAGTACACGAGTTCAAATCCCAGTGAAAACCATTGCGTTCACTTTCAGCTGTCTCGGGCAGATGAGGCTTGTTAACTCGGGACAGTAACACATCTAGGTGAAGGGCAATACTGATTACAACATGATCTATATATTAATACGATAGTCTGTGTGTTATTTTGTGTGCCACGCTTACATCAAAAGCAATGAGCTTACCTCCGTTTAAAGCCACCTTATATATATATATTAAAAATCATTAAAACCATTTAAAAATGTTTTTAATAAAAAATTTGAAGAAATCTAAGCAACTGCTGAGTTGTAGTTTTGAACAATATATCTTAAATTTATTTCTTAAATTTAAACAAATCCTGAGAAATAGTTCTTAGATTTTTTTCAAATTTTTTATTTAAAAAATTGCCGAACTTGGGTTGGTGTTGACCAAGTAAATATCATATCTGCAAATAAAATCCACCCTGACCATTATGCCTCAGTCAGCTTTCCTTTGCAATTATAAAATAAAATTAGAGCCACAACAGAACACTAGCACATGTGAACACCTGGACGTGGCTCAGTAAAGAAAAATTCAAAAGAGAAACTGAATCCTTATTGACTGCGCAAGGCGGAGCCCTCTGCACCAACTATATGAAAGCAAAGATCAACGGAAGCCAAGAAAACAGCAAAAAAAAAAATGTTTACCAATAATAATTTTTCTCGGCATTAAATGACCTAAAAGAGTTGATATGCCGTAAAACGCAAACAAACAAACATCTTTTTAAAAATGCTTTCATTAAAAAAATAATTGCATCTCTTTTTAAAACATATCATTTAAACAAAACTGATGATGGGTGTAGTAGTAGTTTGTTTGTTTGTTTGTGTTTAACGGCATATACACCTCAGTTGTAGTAGTTGTATTAATAAGTAGACGATGAAGAAAACTGAAGACAAAAAGAAAAGGGGAAGTACACTTGGGCCACTGGTTAGGCAGTCAGAATTGTAGTACGCGTGTTCAAATCCCAGTCGTTCCGTTTTCGTTTAAATTTTTAATAATACCTAGTGAAAGGTATGAATCCCAACATTCCTCTCAGTAATGGATAATATAGCGCAATTTGTGTCATTAAAAAAACTAGGTGTGGGGAAAAAATGAAGTTTAGAGAAAGATGATTGTTTTCGGCATTAAATGACTTAAAATGCTGTAAAACAGAAACAAAGAAAGAAACAGAATAAGTAATCTAAAAGAAATGTAAATCTTGAAGAAAATAAAAATACAGGGTGTTCCAAAATAAACAGTGCACTGAACATTTTCATAGGTATACATAAAGAAACAGTGCACTGGACACAAGAAACGATATTTATAGTTGAAAATGTTTTACTTTAGTTGATAAGGTAAATTGAATTTGTGAATATTTGCAATAAATAGTATTTTTCTGTGAGTTTTGTTTATTTGGGTTATTAGCATATTCCTACTGCACTGTTTCTTTTGGAACACCCTGTATGAGGATATCAACAAACCGACTGTAATAGTAGTACAAGTAGTAATACTACAGTAATATAGTTAGACAGACAGAACATTAGGTTTATAAATCCACACCTGTTTGTCACCCTGTGGCGTAACGGTTAAAGGCGTTGATTATCAACAGTTTGAAAGTGAGCATAAGGCAAAAGGTTCGATCCCACCCTTAGGCAGTAGTCCGAGATTTCAACACTCTACCCGGTCATGGTTAACAGAATGTAGTTTGAATAAAGGGTGAGTTCGAAATTCTGTAATTCCCGATAACGACAAGGAGGTTCCCAAGTTCGATCACCTGAAGATGGCCAGAGGGCGAATCGGACGAAACGTTGTGAAGACCACAATAACATGGATGAGGACAGCAGTCCGAAAAATACTTGTACAGTTAACAACCCTTAGAAAACAAGAATTATTTTTATTGTTGGATTTGTAGTGAAAAGCAAAACCATCTTTCTATAAGACTAAATGTCTGTCCATGCAAAGGGACCCTCAAATCTCTGGGGTTTTTCATTAATCAGGATTACCAATTCCTGAAAAATATTGGATGTAGATCTTATATTTACTTGGTCGAGCACCAACCAAAGTCAGGCACAAGGCCAGTTTTATGTGCTCATTATAACCCTAGGGTTATAATGGGCCTATTTAATGGGCAATGGGCCTATTTACAGGCCTGCGCGCAGTGTCTGTTAGGACCATTACTTTTATAGGAAAGTCCTCCAGACACCACTAGTTAAAAATAATAATAATAATAATAACTTAAATCGTAAAAGGTTTATGGGGGAATATTTGCTTTACGCGATACATGATCTCTCCCAAACAAAGTTAGAAAACAAACAAAATAAAGTAAATAATTTAATTTTCTTTGAAAAAATGGATCATTCAATTTTTTTAAAATTCCGATGAATTTTTTAAAATAGCGATATATTGGCACAACAATTGCTCCTTTTCATTCCTCACTGTTTTAATTGATATTGACTGAACAAGAGTAGCAATAGCTAATCAAAATTGATTGCTATTTTAAAAATATCATTCATTGGAATCTCAGGTGTTTTATTGTTTAATTATATGCACCAATAGATTCAAGTCTTTTTACCAAAATTATCCAAAATTTCATTGCAATTTTCATCAAATAAATACTGTATTTTGGTTTTAAAAAATGTGATCATTGTATCTTTTTTTGAATAAAATTGAAAGAAATACTTTTTGATAATTTCAAATTGGATGTTTGTTTGTTTGTCTTTTACGGCATATCAACCATTTTAGGTCATTTAATGCCGAGAGAACAATCATTTTTGATAAACGTTTTTTTTATATCCACACTTTGTTTTTAAGCACTATAGCTGGAGGGAAAGTGGGGATTCATACCGTTTCCCAAATGTATTAGTCTGAATATGAATGCAAATAGGACTACGATTCCGAAGTCAGACTGCCTACCCATTGGCCCAAATCAACTTTCCCTGGTATTTGAACATGCGTATTACGATTCCGAAGTCAGACTGCCTACCCATTGGCCCAAATCGACTTTCCCCAAATAAGGTATTGTTTGTCGGAATTTTAATCCTAAGTCAATAAATATACATTTAAAAAAAGAAGAAGAAAAATTCAAAGAAAAAAAATAAAAAGATATATATATATATATATATATATTTGTGTAATGCTTTATCCTTTAATCGTGATCTTTGTTGTGAAGGCCAATTTCATGTCGAATCTCATTCAGACTCTTCAGCAATTCATCCAGTTTCTTTTCATCCATTTCAAAATGCAACAATTCAGGCTGAAAAATATTTATTTAAACAAATATCTTGATTACTTTTACGGCATATCAAATATGGCCATTTAAGGCTGGAACTATTTTCATTAAAAATTATTCTCTTCATACAATCTCTAATGGAATTGGCTTCTCAAAAATAAAGAATGAAAGTTATGAGGGTTGTTCCAAAAGTAATGCCTCCTATTCTCTTGTTCTGCTTGAATGGATTAGAGGAGATTGCAAATTGCATTGTTATGATGACTAAACTTATGCATTTATCACCTGAAAATTTCATCTCTCTGTTGCAGATATTGACAGTGTGAGACTCTAAGAAAGCAATGAATGGATCAGAGGGGATTGCAAATTGCATTGTTATGATGACTGAACCTATGCGTTCATGACCTGAAAGTTTCACCTCTCTGTTGCAGATATTGACGGTGTGAGACTCTTAGAAATCAACAATCGGAGGAGATTGCAAATTGCATTGTTATGATGACTGACCTTATGCATTCATCACTGGAAAGTTTCATCTCTCTGTTGCATATATTGGCGGTGTGAGACTAAATGGATCAGAGGGGATTGCAAATTACATTGTTATGATGACTGAACTTTTGGATTCATCACCTGAAAGTTTCACCTCTCTGTTGCAGATATTGACAGTGTGAGACTCTAAGAAAGCAATGAATGGAGCAGAGGGGATTGCAAATTGCATTGTCATGATGACTGAACTCATGCATTCATCACCTGAAAGTTTCATCTCTCTGTTGCAGATATTGACGGTGTGAGACTCTTAGAAATCAACAATCAGAGGAGATTGCAAATTGCATTGTTATGATGACTGACCTTATGCATTCATGACCTGAAAGTTTCATCTCTCTGTTGCATATATTGGCGGTGTGAGACTAGATGGATCAGAGGGGATTGCAAATTGCATTGTTATGATGACTGAACTTTCGGATTCATAACCTGAAAGTTTCATCTCTCTGTTGCAGATATTGACAGTGTGAGACTCTTAGAAATCAATGAATGGATCAGAGGAGATTGCAAATTGCATTGTTATGTTGACTGACCTTATGCATTCATCACCTGAAAGTTTCACCTCTCTGTTGCAGATATTGACGGTGTGAAACTCTTAGAAATCAACAATCAGAGGGGATTGCAAATTGCATTGTTATGATGACTGAACTCATGCATTCATCACCTGAAAGTTTCATCTCTCTGTTGCAGATATTATTGGTGTGAGACTCTAAGAAAGCACAACCTGTTGTGGATGTGCATCAGAAGCTGAGATGTGTAATCAAATCCCTCCACGCAGAAAAATTGAACCGATCAACATTCATAGGCACCTATTGAATGTTTACATAGCTCATGCAGTTGATATCAGCATAGTTAGGAGTTGGGTTTGTCGATTACAGAGTGGCAACAGAGATGTGAGTGGCAACAGAGATGTGAGTAACAAAGCATGCCCCTGACACGAAAATGGACCACCTTGTTCATCGCTAGCCAAAAACATATCATTTTGTAGATTTATGAATTGAACTGGGGAAGTCCACTTAAGTCATTGGATGGGCAGCTGGACTTTGGAATCGAATTACGCAAGTTTGAATCCCAGTCATTCTAGAAAAATAGCTGCTAAATGCAACCTGGTGGCGTAGCAACTGTTTTTGCCACCTGTAGCAGTCGTAAGATAAGCTGACCTCCTTCTGGTCATTGATAATCTGCTAAACTTCACAATTCCAGAAGGCCCTCAAAATATTTATTTTCATCAAGGATCTAATTTTCTATTGCTGCTACTATTAGTCCTAGACTTTCATCTTATTACAGGACTCATACAGTAGTCATGATCAAAGAAAACCAAAGATTTTTCAAAACAAAAAATGTATAATTCAAATTAAAACAAAAAATTGTTAAATTAACTGGCTGTTTTTTTTCCTATTTTTACCCCCTTAAAATGTCGACTCTCTGGAATGTGCCGGCCAGGGCGGACAGCCCCTTCCTTCCACTGGTGCTACGCCACTGATGTAACCCCCTGAGTAAGGTCAGGCAATGTTACTAGTTTAACATAAGTGAAAAGGTAAATGTCTCATGGCTACCAGAATGTTATTGAAGCCCCTTTTCTTTGGACTTGCTAGCTGGTTTGGACCTTCTTGTTTGACAAGGGTTTAGGAGTAGATAGCATTAAACCTGCTTAAGGATTTTTATCCGTCACCAAGCCTATTTGCAAACAATGTCCCAATATATGCTTAAACATTCATTCTTCTCCGCACTTTGTCACTCCTAGCCAGGTGACATATCTCTGACTCATAAAACGCATAAAGCCATTTATTAACTTTTCACCATTTTTAAGCTTCTGGCTGTCATGGAGTTGATATTCCAGTGTTTGCAGTTGACTAAAAAAAAAACTTCATCTATAAGCATTTACTTATCAGAGGGGGGGGTTGTATTGAAAATTCAGAGATATTGTTTTGCTTTTATCTTTTTTTCTCTTTCTTTTTTTTTCTTTTTTTAAACACATTTTTTTTTTAAACTAGACTGACTTGCTGAATTTTTCTTTATTCGTTTTTTAATCATTTTTCTTTTTTCTGCGGAAATGATAAAATAAAAGAATAAAAAAATGGGAGAGAAAGTAGATCCCTTGGGATTTATCTTTTTGTTTTATTAAAATGTGATATAGGAAAGGGAGTCATTGAGTTTTTGTTTTTATGTACATCAATAGAACTCCAATAGCTTGGACTTTGAAGTAGTCTAAAGTAGTGGGGGGTTCCAAACTAATGGATGAATGCTAAATTTAGGTTTATTGTTGTTAAAAACATTTTGATTTACCCTTGTACATAAGATTATTAGCTTTAATATTTGTTTGTGCTTTACAGCATATCAACCATTTTTAGGTCATTTAATGCTGAGAACAATCATTTTTGGTAAAAGTTAGTTTTTGTCCACACTTAGTTTTTTGAATAACACAATATGTGCTATTTAACCTATATCTGGAGGAAAAGTGTGGAATAATACCTTTCCTAAGGATATTAGTCCGAATATGAATGCAAACAGAATGATTGGGATTTGAACTCGTATACTATGATTCCGAAGTCCAACTGCCTATCGATAGGTTTAATATTAATTAAAATATCTTAACAATGAAATATACAGTGGAACTCCAATAGTTTGAATAGTAGTCTAAAGTAGTGGTCCAAATCTAATGCCAAGTTTAGATTTATATATGTTTATTGTTGCTAAAATGTTAGACAAGATTTCTTAGTTTAATATTAATTAAAAAATTCAATAATATTTGATACATGTTAGGAACATGTAGCATAAAACTTAAGATAATTATTAGCATGTAAATACTATTGCTCATTTAAAGTAAAGAAAAGTTACAGCTATGAAATAATGTATATATTTACATTTAAAATATTATGAATCAATATTTTATTTACCAGTCCTTTTGCAATGTTTTTTAGCATTAGTATCTCTACTGGCAATAGATTGAAATTAGTAGTCGGTACATATTAAATTGTGGAGGTCGAAGAGGATAGACAGTTGGACTTCGGAATCATAATATGCGTGTTTGAATCCCAGTTGTTCCATTTGCGCTCATATTTGGACTAATGCCCTAGGGAAAGGTACGAATCCCCACCTTCCCTCCAGCTACAGATTAAATAGTTGTTATTGTGTTGTTCAAAAAACTACAAGTGGACATAACAAAAATCAAAAAAGGTTGACATGCTGTAAAACTAAACAAACAAACAAGCAAACATACTAAATTAAATAACTAATAATAAATCTATACATTTTACTAAGTACAAAGTAATGGATATGTCCAAAGTATTAAAAGACCAATCTAATAGAAGTTCCAAAGGATTGGATTCCAAATCTATACTTTTTACCAAGTCCAAAGTAATGGATGAGTCTAAAGTATTAAAAGACCAATCTAATGGAAGTTCCAAAGGATTGGATCCCAAATCTATACTTTTTACCTAGTGCAAACTAATGGATGAGTCTAAAGTATTAGAAGGTTAGTAATCTAATGGAAATTCCAAAATATTGGATTCCAATTTTCAATTTTCTTGGCTTTTTTTGTTGGACATTTTCATTTTTTTCCCTCTTCCTTTCTCTCTTCTTTTTCCTTCGTTCTTTCCTTCTTTTCTCTTTCTTCCTTTTTCCTTTCTCTTCCTTCCTTTCTTTCTTTTCTTGTCTTCCTTCTTTCCTGCCTTTCAGCTGTCTCGAGCAGATGAGGCTCATTAACTCGGGAGAGTTACTTGTTTAGGTGTAAGGATAACACTGATTTAAAAAACATGGGTGGATGAGACCTGTCAACTCAATGAGAGTAACTCATCTAGGTGAAGGGCAACACAGATTTAAAAAAGTCCAGGGATATAATGAGCACATAAAACTGTTCTTGTGCATAACTTGGGTTGGTGCTTGACTAAATAAATAGATCCTTCCTTTCTTTCTTTTCCTCCTTTCCCTCTTTCTTCTTCTTTCTTTCTTTCTTTCTTTTTCTTATTCTTTTTCTTTTCATTTCCTATTCCTCACTCACCTTCTCTAGGGGAGGTCCACTTAGAGCAGTGGATATTCTTACATGTAAGTTCACATTTGAACTAATACCTTTGGGAAAGGTATGAACACTCACTTTCTCTCGAGCTATGTGTTAAATAGTTCATATTGTGTTATTAAAAAGAAATGTGTGTGGACAAAAGAACATTTTTAAAAGGATGATTGTTCTTGGCATTAAATGATCTAAAAAGTTTGATATACCGTAAAACACAAACATCTTCTCCAAAATCACACCCTATATCAAACACCTCATCTTATCAATATTCTATCATCACTCACTCCTTCCTTCCCATGCACAATTTATTCCCACTACAACAATAAAATGCAACAATTCACTTTGCAAAACCAAATCCGTCATAAAATGATTTTCATTAGCAACAAAAAACTAAAAAAATTAATCAAAAAAATAAAAATAAAATAAAAATGAAAGTAAAAAAGAAAGAAAAAAAAAATCTATTTTTTTTTCATAATCACACTTCCTGGCTTACAAATCGATTTTGGAACAACGGGTAAAGATCAGGAACAAACCAAATTGTTAATTCTATATAGGAGAGACAATAATAAAATCTAGATAAAATACTGGACCGTATTTTTAGTAGTACATAATATTAAAGGATTGATTAAAAAAAAAAAACAATGTCGCATTAAAACTAAGTCTATACAAAAACATAGAATAACATTTCCCAATACAGTGGTAACTACAGCGAAGGAGGAGCAGTGGTAAAAGCTTGGACTCTGGAATTGTATTACATGAGTTCAAATCCCAATCAAAAACCATTACATTCACTTAACGCTGTCTCGGCAGATGAGGCTTGTTAACTCGGGAGAGTAACTCATCTAAATGTAAGGATAACACTGATCCCAAAAACCGCGATGGATGAAACCCGTCAACTCATTGAGACTAACTCATCAGAGTGAAGGGCAGCCTGAGGATATAATGAGCATGAAAAACTGGCCTTGTGCCTAATTTGGGTTTGTGCTTGACAAAGTAGATATATACAGTGGTACCTTGAGATATGAGTAATTTGATGTACAAGTTTTCAGAGATTTGAGTCACAGCTCACTCAATTTTTTGCTTTGACTTACCAGTCAGGATTTGTTTGTTTGTTTGTTTGTTTGTTTGTGCTTCACAGCATATCAACCATTTTTAGGTCATTTAATGCCGAGAACTTCCCCTAGTCAGGATTCGGCGTATGAGCCGTGAGTAGATGGCACAGTGATAGGGTAGCCAACTGTTTACTCAAGTCTTTTGATTTCCAAGGTAAACACACTTTATAAAACCACTTTATTTCTTTACATTCTCTTTTATTATGTCTTTATACGAATAAGGATAAGGATATTTATTTGTACACTTTCATTCAAAATCACCTCAGAAATAAAAAGTGGGTATGGCATCTTGGGGGCTGGAATGGATTAATGACATTTCAATGAATTTAAATGGCGACAACTGAATTGTCTTATGAATAAATTGAGTTACGAGCTCAGTCACGGAAAGAATAAAACTCGTGTTTTAAAGAACCATTGTATTAGGTTGGAAAGAAAGTAATGACGTTTTTTGGTTTGATCAATTTGGAACCTCTTAAGACTTATACAATCAGTATTTCTAGTTAAATTGGTATTATAATACAATCATTAATATTCCAGAAATAATAATTAGAAATGCTTAATTAATTTTCAATGGCTTGATCTTTGAGAAATGGGTATCAATGAAGAGCATCCCCGATGCATAAAGTACAAGTGAGTGAATTTTCAAGGATATCGACCCAGCCTTTTCAGAGTCATGAGAGAATGAAGTTGAACACAGACAGCCAGCCACACACACAAAGTTACAGATATTTATATATATATATAAGTTTAGATTGTGTGTCTAGAATTAACCACTTTTATAAATATTGAATTTTTCCATGAAAAACAATTGTGTACAAAAATAATAGAAGATGATAGAAAAAAATGTTAATTTAATTCAGGTAAATAAAGAAAAAAAAGCTAAAAGAAAGACATTGATTGTTTTCTTTTTTTTCTTCTTTCTTTTTTCCTTTGTTTTTTTTGCTTGTCTTTTTTTTTTTCATTTTATTCATTCTTTCTTTCTTTGTTTGCCTCTCTTTTTATTCTATTTTATTTTTTCTTTTTTGCTTGTTTTTCTTTTTTCATTTTCTTTTTTTTTGTTTGCCTTTCTTTTTATTCTATTTTATTTTTTCTTCCTTTTTTTGCTTGTCTTTCTTTTTTTCATTTTCTTTTTTTCTTTCTTTTTTGTTTGCCTCTCTTTTTATTTTATTTTTTCTTCCTTTTTTGCCTTTCTTTCTTTTTATTTCATTTCATTTTTTTTTTCATTTTTTTGCTTGTCTTTCTTTATTTTTATTATATAATTTTTTTTGCTTGTCTTTTTCTTCTTTCTTTATTTCTTTCTTTTCCTAGCCTTTCTTCATTTCTTTCTTGCCTATTCTCTTCTAAAAATAAAACCTTGATATATACTCATGAGTACATGTTGACACACACACACACACATGGAGTAATCATAACTAAATACATATATACAATAGAAACATTCACACACACACACACTTTAAAATAAAAATAATATCCATATACAAAAAATATGATATATATATATATATATATATATATATGTTATATTTACTTGGTCGAGCACGAACCCAAGTTAGGGACAAGGCCATTTTTATGTGCTCATTATATTCCTGGGTTTTTGTAATCAGTGTTTCCCTTCACCTAGATGAGTTACTC
>JAYKTE010408686.1:0-10577 GCA_036873565.1 Xipholeptos notoides
CCAGTGAAACCCACTGGTTGCCGGGTACGCGAGTGCCTGGTGATTGGTGTGAGATCCCAAAATAATAATAATAATGATAATAATATTAACAATTTTAGTAGGTATATTAGTAGTTATTTGCACCGACTTTGTGTTATAAGCAGCTCCAGGAAGTGTGGATGGTGCTACATAAGACTTCCCCATTATAAACAAATCCCTGAGTAGGCCGTCTGAAGAACATACATGGTTTGATGACACTTTCCATCGTCTCTCAAGAGAGACGCTGTGTTGAGTGTCTTAATATAATTTCCAAACATTTTTACAAACGATTTCAGACGAATGTTCAATATCGCATTTATTAATAGGTTTATAGTTGTAATATATTTCTATAACTCAACTAAATTCATTAATAACCTAAATATATTTCTATAACTAAACTAATTTTTTTAGATGATCATTGTTCCTTTGATATTTTTCGTAGAGCAACATAAGTATCCTCCTGTCCAAAAGAGCTATCTCGTATCTATAGATTTCACAAAAGGTGAATTGCTGAAGTAAATCAGGAATAATTCGATTATACAAAAGTTGTTCCAAATCTAATGTCTCCTATTTTTCCACCAGAAGGGATAAGCGGGAATTGCAAATTGCATTCTCACGATGGATGCATTTATGCATTTATGATGTGAAAGTTACATCTCTTTGCTGCAGATATTGACGGTGGGAGACTCTAAGAACGCAAGCCATGCCATAGATCTGCGACAGAATCAGAGTTACGTCTTTGAATTTCTCTCTGTAGAAAAAAATGTCCTTATCAATATTAACATGTGCCTTGGGAACACTTAAGAATCTGATGCAATTGATGTACGCGCAGTTAGGAAAAGGTTATGTCGATTTCAGGTACGTGACAGAGATAAGAGTTACAAAGCACACCCTGGACGTGAAATTGGAGCACCTCGTTCATTGTTAGTAAAACTGGAATTAATAAGTTGGTTACTACACAGAGAAAACAAATTATGCACCAAAAAACCTCGTTCATTTTAATTACACCACTCCTGTCTTCATAGATGTCCAAATTTAAAAAAGAATCATAATAGAATATGTAGCATTACTTTTAAAACGACGCTCGTTAAAAAATAATTTTAGAAAGTAAGTGGTATCACTTTTAGAATGATCCTCGTAAAATAACTTTACTTACGGATTGTTTGGAAGGACACTCGCAAAAATAACTTTGAAAGGTTGATGACCTTAATTTTGGAAGAACCCCGTAAAAACTTACATTAAGAAAGGTTGCTGGCATTAATTTTGGAACGACACTCGTAAGTCAATCTGAAGATTAGCACACAAATAATCTGAATCAGAATACTGAAGACATGCACGTAAACTTCTTCAGGTAATATTATGGATATTCTCTTTGTCAACCGAATATTTTTTGGAAGAGTTTGACATGGGAAGATTATTGAAATCTATTGTTAATAATCTTTCGTATTATCACGACAACAGATCTGCCCATGATGCCAACATATAACTCGAGAAGATATTTTAAATCAAATTGGTCTTATTTTAAATAATCCCATGAACAAATCCCTTAATATTTTGTTTTCCATTATTCCACTTCCAGTGGTTATATTTTTTATATATTTAGAATAAATGAAATTTAAAAACAAGTAACTAGCATGAAAAAAATCTGAGATTATTAAATAAGGAACAAAATTTCAGTGGTAGTGAACAGAAACAAAAATATTTTTACAATGATTTGCAAGACAATCTATCAGATTAAAATCTGAAGAAAGAGTTGCTTTCTCACTGAAATCTAACTTATTTTTTACGAAACCCAAAATTTATATATTATCAAATTGTAAAAATATATGAAGTGTGTGTTACGTGCATATATGTATGTATGAGTGTTCAAATATGTGTAAGAGTTCATATGTGTAAATGTGTGCGCGTGCACAATCAAAGTGAGCGTTTGGAGAAGATTTGACCTTAACTTCCAAACAATCATGCATATATTCACAATCGACCGCTTATATTAACTACCTTTATTTTTTCAACTTTGTGTGAATTTTTATGATGATCAAATATACTTTTTTTCGTCGGAAAGGTACCTTTTTTGCCGGAAAGTGCAAAGAATTCACACGAAGTGACCATGAATCAAAATACTGTAAGCGCTGACCTAGTGCAACTTTCAATCTATGCCCACTAAAAATTTGTATTGCGCGGCGTAAAAAAGTGTAGGTGTGAATTTTGGCTGATCATAAGGAAAGAAACAAAGGCGGAAAGGTTTTGTAGTCATCTAAAAATAAATGGATAATGTTGCTTCATTTAATCGTATTCCAGATACAACATGTTGGCGATTTGTTGTCAAACGAATATTAATAAAATGAATGATAAAAAAGCACTCTCCTTTATATATAAAAAAAAGGTTTGTGTTACGTTTATTTCTTTTGTATTTAAAACAATTTATAAGTCTTGTAAACGCAAGGAAGAACGTTACAATTCCATTGTAACCTAAAGCAAACAATATATTTGTTGCATTATTTTTTGCCAATAGATATATGATATTACAACAAATAAATGAACGTTTCCTTTTATACCTTAAATGAAGTTAACTAGATCAATCCAGGAAGATATTTGATATAAATATAGTTGTATAATCGCCTTGACCCAGCTAGGATCCTGGCTATTTCCTAGTTGTTATGGTGGTCTATTTATCTGGCTCTTTGTTTTAGGCTAATCAAGATTTTTTGTTCATTCTTTCTAATCAGAATTAACTTTCTCCAGACGTCAATTTACTATTTGTATTATTATTATTTTCATTAATATTACTTGCAATATTCTCCTTTGATTACTAAGGGAACGGTGTTTTCGTTGGACTGTTTAGCCACCTGATATTTTCGCAGTTAAGAATAAAGAAAATTCAAAGGAAACTTAATTCGGACCATTACATTTTTTTATTCAATAAATATGATTTTTTTTTTCAAAATTAGTTTAGAAATTTTACATTTTTTTCTCATTTTCTAGCAAGTGTTTTAGACATCTAGCCTTTTTATTAATGCCCGTCTGAATAACGTTATTTTGCCTAAATATATTATATTTTAATACAATGTAGACATTGTGTTTTACTATTAGTTATAGTATTATCTGCTTTCGATGTGGTAGATGAAAATATATTTACAGGTATTTTTCTCACCTACAGTTATATAGAAAATCTAAGATTTTATGACAATGAAGTGTCTTCTAGGTAATGGAATTAATTATTCAAATGCTCTTTATGCATATTTACATTCGTTTTATATAAACAAAAAAAAAGACGTCTTTCGAAACTCGCAACTCAGGCCGAGATCATCTGACAAAGAGAACATTACTTTTCACTGGAATCCATTATTCCCGAAAATTGCAAAATATAAATATAATTTATGTATACGCCACGCAGCTTGCTTATTTACAGAATAAACGACTCGATAACAAAAGACGACGAAAAGATAATAAAACGGTTTTCCCTTCTTTGTTTTTTGTTTTTTTTCGTTTCCATTCAGAAGAAACAGTCCTTATTATGCCATTTATATAAGTAAGTATAAAGGCCTTTCTTATACTCTGCCTAATTATAATAACTTGTTCTACTCGGACACAAAAAGCTGACTGAATGGCTTGGCTACTTAGCGATTGTTTAAAGAACCTTGTTCATAATGTTCCCTCTATTCTAAATAGCATTCCAGTGTTTATAAACTAAAAGGAAAACAGTTTTCCTGTCTCTATAAGTCAAATAGATAACAAAGATGAAAGCTAACATGTAGGGTTTCAGAAAGAGAACATTATCCATTGCTGCATATAGAAGAAAGTTATTAAATAGGCATTTTCAAAGCTCCGTGTCTTCTACTCACACACACACAAATACACATACACATACATACGTTCTACATGCGTGGTTCCGGTATAACTTTTGGTTTACGTTAGTTGTATTTTACACAAATGCTCTATATTTCCAATTTAAACTGCATATTTCACCTTCTCTATTTACAGTTAATTGTTGGTCCCAGTTTATTACGTGATTTACATGCAAGTTTGTAGTATAAGTTGTGATCTACAGCTTGTGTTCTACTAATGTTAAATGTTTCATGTTTGAAGCTGAATAATCTACCTTCTAACATCAAAGTCAATGGTTAACCCAAATTTCATTTGTTGAAAGATTTTTAGATCAAATAAGCTGAATATCCAATAGCGTGTCATTGACATAATACAGCGGCACTTAACATGATATAATATACATATTAAATAATAACCTATGAATTTAATGTTAATTATAGCAACAAATCAAATAATATAACATGAATCTTAACATATATCAAAGAATTAAACAGCTTTTTCACAAAATTCCAAAAACAATAACTAATAACGGACAATGGTGAGTCCGAAATAATTTTCGGGATAATTTCCAATTGATATAAAAAGAGGGACTGGATTCCAAAGGTCTAAATCATTCTGTCTCTTACACATAGGGTTGAATTTTTTTTTTTAAATAGACAAATAAATACATATACCCATTTCATACTATTTTTCTCCAAGCGCATAATTTACCTATTTGTGAGAATCTATTAATAGAAATACAAACTTTAATTGGACCGTTAGTGAATATATACTGAAGTAATGAAAAAAAACAACAAAAAAACAAATAACAACAACAATTTTGTTTTAGTCAGATTTGAGATTAAATCTAGTCATAATTATGTTGAATTTGATGGAAATAACGAATGAATTAATGGAAATACATTTCGGTTAGCAGATTTATAGAAACATGTATTTTGATTTTATACACATTATTTTCAAATTATATTTCCTACCACTTTTACAGGCTAAAAGAGGAATATTTATTGTCCATTGAAAAGACAGCCTATATAGTTGAAGATTGAAATAAGGAATTAATTAATGCAATCAATTTTGCTCGGGAAAAAAAATCTTACAATTTCATCCAATTTTGATACTTTTTAAAAAAATATTCCCTACTACATTTATAAGTTTATTATATTTTTTGGGGGGCAGTGACATGAGAGCTTGAAAATTATGAAAAATATACAGAAAATAATATATATAAAAAACATCTATTTTCTATCAGAGGTTCATAAAAAAGTCATACTGCCTTCTTACAACCACACGCACACAAACATATACCCACCCATCCACAACTTTATAGAGCTAATCTTAGGCTTTCAAACATTAATCTGAAACTATAATGCATATTAAAGACCAGCGCCATAGGCCATGCTCATTGTTATTTAAGACGGCTCCAAAAACTAATTCAGCATCAGCGTAATATCTGTACTAACGGATTTTACTGACAAATCTATGAAAAAAATAAACAAACCTGACTAATGACTTTTGAACCACATGCAAACGCGTTCTTAAACAGCTTCGTTGTACTGATCTTCCCCAGTGTATATATCAGCACGCGCAAAAAATTCATTCTCATACAAACACACAAATAGAGTTTAGTTTAGTGGGCAATGCCTGGTTATTGCTAGTTTTGTTTTTCTAGAACGTTGTTTGGTATATTTAATACAATCGTGTATCTTTTGTCCTTTTCAAATCTGTTTTTCTTGTAATTATTCCAATTCGACACTATCAATTTTGATTTGGCAAAATATAACAAATTTGGAATGAAGCCGGCGCCTGCACTAATACTTTGCCCCACTTTTGACTACAAATGGGGCAAGATCTTGGCATTAGTATAAATAAAATCTGTACAAGTAAAGGAAATAATTGCATTTTTTTCTCTATGACAAATGGCAGTTTATTGACAATTAACACAAAGATCAAATTATTTGAAATAGCCCGTTTTATTTTTTTGTTTTTTTTTACTTAAAGTATAACGGATATTTTGTAAATAATTATATTTAAAAATGCAATATTTATACGTTAAATTTATTCAATCATTTGTACAACCTTTTACTGTTAACTAGTATTTAAACAAAATTAAATTAATTCGTTTTGCTTGTAAAAATACGTTTTTAAATAATTTCATAAATTCTATATATAAATATTGCTTTTTTTTTCACTTATAATTCCATTTCAAACTAAATTGTATTCCATAGTTAACAAAACGAATTAATTTTTGTTTGCCACTTCTTTTCTTCACCCTGAATGTAGGTCCCATAATTAAAATTCTGGAGTTCTGAGAAAATTTAGGTCCACTACCTATATCTGAAATAACTTTAATCAATGTAATACTGACTACTGTTGTAGATAAGGTGAAACTGCATTTGGCCATGCTTCTAACAAAGCTTCGTGTGTAATTTCCTGTGGTTTACGCTCTGTCAAACACTAGTTGCAGCACTCAATCATATATAGTCGACTATTTTTGCCCGAGGTCGAAGCTACAATTTTTTTCTTGTTTGTTAATTTTTGTAGATTTGTTATTCAGAAGAAAGTGTGTTGATTAAATTAAACTGGACTACTTTTGTTTAAATCACGTCCGACTATATTTAATTCTAGCTAAAGGGGGAAAATGTCTTTGAATCTGAGTTTAATGTTGTAATACTTGGAAGAATCGTCCATGCATATTGATATATAGGTATGAACTAATGAACACTGCCTAATAAACATACGCAAGTGCTACAACATACTGATGAAAGTGAGAAAGTAAGAAATACAAAGAGAAAGGGTGCTTTTATAAATAGGTACATTTGCTTGTGTGTCCGTTTTTATGTATGTCCTTATGGTTGTGTGTTACTCCCTTTCTATCGGTGCGTACTTCTGTCTGGTCATATATGTGAGTGTGTCTGCCAGCTTATGCTTGCGTGTAAATGGTGTCCAGTAAACTGGACGCTTTAACCTTAGTCAAAAGGCGATGCATCCAGGTTGATGGACACTGTGCAGGTGCCTCGGGTGAATATGTGTTTTCGTTCCTCTCATGGAATCACCTTAATCTCTCAATCGGCCTGGGAAGCTCACCTTTCCAGATAGCGTTTGCAGGGTCAGTGCCATCGCAAAAGAAGACCTGCTAACAACTATGGTCGATAGGATATGCTGGAAAAGAGTTGTGAAATATATCACGTAGCAATATAATGTGTGTGTGTGTTTGTCTCTGCATGTTCGTGTTCGTGCACAATGTATCTGTGCGTTACTTTCTGTGTGCCCATTTTATGGGCGCGTGTGTCTATCTGTGCGTATGCGCAGTTGTGCTTGTGTATTTAAATATATGATTGTCTCTAAATGCATTTAAATGCATTCATGTCTGATCGTACGGAATAAAACAAACTTCTATCCGTGTTGTATAGTATCAATTTTTAGAAAAAAATGTCACACTCCAACCAAAGCTATCGAGCTCCGTCAAACCGTTGTTCTGGTATCAATGTTAACTACTAATCTAGAGAAGTTACTGCTTCAAACTATAGTGACATAACAGTTAACAAAAAGAAAGCTGAAAGTTAATATGATAGTATAGTTTTGAATTGAAGTCGTATAGCTGATTCAGGGGTAAACAGTTTCACTGGTACTTATTTGCCAAGGCTTACCCTCATCTGCCTGCCATTTTCAAAGATATTTTGTAGTTTAACCTACATATGATATTACACATACCATTTGCATCATTGTGTTTTACAGTATTTCATTTTCATAACCAGTACATGACTCGGGAAAAATGTCCGCTGGGTGGGTTTGCATGCTAGAAATATATTCATTTTCATACACCTTATTGTCATGTTCAAGTTGAGCAGGTTCATCCATTGAATTTGTGCGATTTCATATGGTGAGTCTCAAAGACATTTGGAATTCACAAGCAAGACCGAAATGTGCATATATATCCCAGTTCAGGTAGTTAATATGTAATCCATCGCAGGATAGAAATAAAGACTCCTACCTCCTCCAAGAGTATTTGTCAATCAGTTAACCAGACAGAAAAATTCAAGTAACTAACTGCTTTCCCTAGTGCCTTCCACTTCCAAGTAACTAAAATGCATAACTACAATCATATAGCAAAGAATCGAGGCTTATAATTGATTTGCATTAGAGAACAGTTAGAATGTACAATATTTTAAAATAACTTGACCATCAGGACGTATATTTTATACCTAGCCAGTGCGAGCAAGATAAAAAACAAAAACGAATTTCTCCATAGTTAACAGCGGAAGTGTTATAAATATTGAATAATAATTTGCATGATAGAATAGTTACAATTTTCCATATTTGGCGATGGCAAATGGAACACTCATACCAACAATATGCCAAAAACAAAGGTTTCCATACTTAGCGAACTGGTCGAAAAATGTGGATCATCGTAGTTTGAAGCATACATTTTTTTACCATTCCTCTAACATAGTCGCTTATGTCATTCTTGGAATAAAAACCGCGGTCTAAGTCACTAAGTATGTGTGTTGATGCCAAAAAAGTTTTGAACTATTCATAAATGACTGCTATGTAAAGAAGAGGGACGAAGGCAAAGGAAAAATATATTTGCGTGTATATGAGTGAGATTTATACACTTGACTTTACGATGTTCCTGTTTTTCCTGAATTGAACGCGAGAGAAAGAAACCGAAAAGCTAAGAACGCTAATTTCATTAAAGAACACTCGCCTCATAAATCACAGAAAATGCTACTCATTTAATACAAGGTTTAAAAAAAAAGTTCTGTAATATAGAAACCTTGTTTTTCTTTCTTATTTAAATTTTCTCATTCTTCTTCTTTATGTTTTTCCTATTTTGTTTTTATTCTTATTGTTCTTGTAGTTGCTTTCCATGTTAGTCTTCTTTTTCTTATTTTATTTTTAATAATGATAATGATAATAATAATAATAATAATACTTATTATTATTTTTACTATTATTACTATTAATATTATAATTCGTAGTAGTAGTAGTATTCTTCAAAGATCTGACACCAATCACCCAGTGCTAGCACAACTAGCAACCAGTGGGTTTTACTGGAGTCAGAGTGACAACAAATCCAATCATGAGCTCAAGTAGGCTCCGTGCCATTTCATCAATGATAGTATGGTTCAATATCTCCTTGTGCTTTCAGCTTTCCACATCATCTTCGCACACCCAACATTGACAGAGTCACTGTTAACGCTTAGTGATGATTCTTGAAGATCGAGTGACAATAGGTCTACTCTTGCACTCCAGCCTATCTGTATAACTTGCAGTCAATAACTGCAACTCTCTTCTTCTAAGTCATACGTATATGTATATACATATACACACATGCATATATATTCATGTATATAAATACTCTCAAAAGTATTATTATTATCATTGCAGGATCTCAACCAATCACCTGCTGCTTGCGCACCCAGCAACCAGCAGTTTTTACTGAAGTCAGGGTGACAACAAGTCCCTTCTGAGCTCCAGTGTGCTCAACGCCTTTCGAGTCAAAGACTGTTGGTGCAATATCTCCTTGGACTTTCTCGCCTCTGAATTTACTTCGCAAACCTGCCATTAACAGAATCTATATAATATGCCAACGACTGTTTGGGATTCCTTAGGCAGAGCGACAATAATTTTCCTCTCTTAATATTTATCATCAATACTAATATACGATCACTATTTTATTATAGTTATTATTTGAGTTGTTTCACCAGTCAAATGCAGCTCCTGAATGCTGTACCTGGCCAGCGTTTTTCCCGAGTTACAACAAGTCTCCTCGTGATACTCCAGTAGGCTCTGCTACATCCCAAAAAACTGTATGGTGCTACTTTACGAGTTTTCAGCCCAGTATATTCAGCTATCACTCCCGGCATCAGCAGAATCCAGATCCCTTAATATTTTTCCCTTACTTTTTCTTGTTTTAATAACTGTAAAACATGTGTATAATAATCTAAAAATAATCGTAGTTGTCTTTGTTCTTCATTATTATTTATTTAATTCATGATAATAATTAGTGTTTTAGTATTATTGTTTTTTGTACTTTAATGATAATAATCTTAGGAAAAGAAATAATATGAATAATGAAAATAAAAATAATGATGAAAAATGGCGATAATCATGATAATACTTTTAAGAAAAGTAACAATAGTAATACTATTTAGAGCAACTCTTGACGCGCTCAGAATATTGACTGTTAGTATGATTGTGTTTCTTCATGTCATCTTGATCTTCTTTTTGTCATGTGATATAAGAGACAGTTAATCGCATTATCAGAGTTGTCCCACCAATCTAAGATTTTATCCTGTATCGAGGGAGCTTCTTTTTTGCATCCCATAACACTATTCATTATTTATATAAATATATAATATTCCTTCTCATCTTTCTCTTTTTTTTTCAATAATTCTTCCGCTTCCTTATTCTTCTTCACTAGATATCTAATACTCCTTCTTATGCCTTATTATATGTAGCTGAACACGAATAAATCAGCAACACACACACACACACGTGCATATATACACGGACACACACATTTACACACACACCGAACTGATAAAGGGTCGACCAATGGGCCAGTGGTTAGGATGTCGGACTGATATTAATTCATTACGCGTTTGATACTGATTAGAGGAAAATATTCTGTTTGCATAGCCGTCCTGATGAACCAGCCTTTAGACGGATTCTCATTTTCAAAGCTGTACTGAAAACGTGCCAAGTGTTATATCGAATACTGCTGCAATATATAT